>JBBYHH010593487.1:0-10634 GCA_038382905.1 Daphne laureola
ATGATCTTAGAAAATCTCAACACTTTGTTTCATTTAGAAATAACCATCACAAGACTTACCCAATGATTTCTCTTGAGATTTTCTTGATAAAACTTGAAAAAATCTTCCTTCACAACCCTTGTAGGTTTCGGCCAAGCTTAGAAAATGAGAGAGAGGAATTATTTTCCATGTATTAAGCTTTGTTCTATGAAGAAATGGTTATGAAACATGCTTACCAAGATATCTCTTGAACACTTGATATTTTCAGTTTTGATGGAGAGCTCCTTGCACCTTCTTGCTCCTTAGAAACTCACCAGTTGAAGACTTGAGGATGGTGAAGGTAATGGAGGCAAGAAGTGAAGGAATGGAAGACAAATTTTGGTGTTTGGATGGTGATGGAGCCGACAGTTTTTGAAGGATGGAGAGGGAGAGCTTTTACTTTGTGTTGTTTATAAATGGTAGAGCAAATGAGATGAATGGGAAAGGGAAAGGGGAAGGGCCAGGTAAGGGAGGAGAGAGGAATGGAAGGGTAGTTAGTTTATTAGTATTTAGGGTTTAGGGGTAGGGAACCAAGATCCACTAATTAAGGGTTTACTTTATAGGGTATTTAATGCTAGGATATGGTAGATCAAGCCTAAAAAGGATAATAAGTCTCCTTAAAAATCGGCTGCACATTTAACTGGGATTAATGGAAATTTTTGTCCAATTTTCTGTAACGACCATTTTGTCCTCCGAAATTGAAAATTATTAAAATATCTTGAACCTCTCGGAACATCTTAAAACACTTAAATCTCGATGAATCAAGGTAAAATATGATCCCGGAATATGGAATTTCATTAATCACAGTGTAATTTACTGATAATTACAAAATTGCCGAGAATTAATTTGAACAATCCGGGAAAATACATATCCAAAATAAATGCGTCCGGAGTGACCGTAACATTATTGCTATATTGGTCTGTATATATTTACTTTATCCGGGAGTACTTGCCCACTGAAATGGGCAGGAATCCTTTCTGGTGCATCTAGTGTTGAGCGGAGCTCAACTACATATATGCTGTATATTGCGTGATTTTCTGTAAAACTGTTAACCTGTTTTGGGTGCAGGTATAGGATATAATTAGAAAGCCGCAAAAACTTATAACGCGCTAATAATTTAGAACTAAGCAACGAGGTTCAGTAAACTATCTAGAAAAAAATTTAAAGGTCGGGTTTTGGGTCCGCAAAACCTTAAGTAGGAATAGTATCGACGTCGCCTCCACCGCCCGCCATTGTCTTTTCGCTCACGCTTCCGCCTTACGCAACCGGGGTCGGGTGGTGGTGGTGACAATCGGAATATCTATAATCAATATCTATAACCCGTTTTTACTTTCACAATGTGCTATTGCTCCCCACTTATCCATTTCACTTTAATGAACATTTCCATTAGACACTTAACACTTTTTCACTTCGGTTCACCCCCTTTCCTATTATTATAAAACAATGTACAATCACTTAAGGAGCTATTGTACTTGAGGTACATAATCACTAATGTCCAAGTGGGAGACTACTCCATGGGCCCAGAATCAGATGCTCCTGAAATATATAAAAGTAAGGGGGTGAGTTCCTGAGAGAACTCAGTAAGGGTGTAGGTAGAAATAAAGGTTTTCTTCATGATTTACCTGCAATGACAATCGTTAGTATGACAGGATGTACTATACTAGTGTAGTGTCCTATATAAACCATGATGCATATGAATGTATGTATGCAATATTTGCTTTTCTTTGCATGATATCTCCTATCCATCCCACACACCACGACGGCCCTCCGTGATCCTCTTTCATAGCACTGGACGTCAATACACTATAACATTGTGCATGGTACCAGCGAGGGCCTAGGACCCTTTAAAACTGTCGTCATCACTCTAATAGTGGAATCAATAATCGTGTCACAAACACTTAGTTCAATGGTCATGTTGACGCACAGAACCACGACACGTTGTGTCGCAAGCACTTAGTTTGGGTCACACAGACTCACGAACCATGATACATAACAATACAATCGATATCACTGTGTCATAAGCACTTGTTCGGTGGTCACATAGACTCACGGAACTGTTACACATTGTGTCGCACCCACTAGGTTCGGGGTCACAAAGACTCATAAACCATGACATATTACATCGTAATCATCGGGTTCAGTGGTCACGAAGACGCACAGAACCGTTGCACTCCTCATGTACCTGCACAGCTCTATAATTTCTACCATGGAACCAGTCATAGACCCCACCACCGGTCTAAGACTAATCTCAACCAACCTAAATGGCACTAAGCATTGCATTAATGCATATTTAAGAAGGTTGAACCCTTACCTGGAAGCAATAACAATCCAATAATTTCTATCATTTCATCTTTACCCTTTCTGACACTTAGCAATTTTCCAATTTCTGGAGATTTCTGAAAAGAACCAAAATCTTCTAATCTTTGCCCATCCTATTCTCAACCTTTAAATACATTCCATCATTATCTAACAATTCCCATCACTTAATATTAACTTTTGCTTATTTGAACATTTTGGAAAAAAAACCCAAAATGAACAACTTTTCATCCAATCTCTATATAACTTCATTCACACACTTATTAACACATTCCAAGAACATCTATAGCCAAACATTTCATTTTCCTTAAGATATTCCAAGTTTAATCGATATTGCCCATTTAGGCCTATTTTTTCTAAATTGCACAAACCTTATCTAAATCCTTTATAACTTCATATTCATGCTCATTGATCTATACTAAGACCATCCATAAGCAAATATCACAATTTCCCATCGTTATCCATCATTTCACAAAATTGCCCAACTTTAGACTTAACTCATAACTCTATCATACACATTGATTCGTAACTTACTCCAAGTATTAAAGTTACTTAGAATCATCATATAAACATAATCAAATCATTAAAACATTAAAACAAGGCACTTCAATCTTACACAAAATCCTATGAAGTTTGCCTTAGCTCCATGATTAAGCAATAATTGGACATAAGTCCAAGTATTAATATTGATCCAAAACTATCCAACAACACTAATTTGACATCAATTCAACTTTCCCAAAAATTTCGTTCAATAGGGCTCAAGAACCCTAGGTTCAATTCCTTCAAATTCATGGGATTTGGATGGTTTAAAGCTTGCTTCTACTTCAAATTCATCATTAGAAAAATCTTACAGTAAAATTACATCATGGATTGGATGAATTTCAACTCCCATGAACAGTAGCAGATTCGATCCAAGCATCAAATTGAAGAGATTTGATGTTTACCTTGTTGATTCATTGCTTCTAGAACAATCCTTGCACGAATCTAGCTTCACCTTGAAGTTTGGAGGCTTAAATGAAGATGATTAATGAAGAAAATGGTGAGGGTTTGGGGCTGGAGGTCGAGGCAGAGAGGGAGAGGAGAGAGGAAGAGAAAGAACACAAAGAATTATTTCCAACAGACTTTCGTTTTTAACCCAGCAGGTTTCGGCTCCAACTTGGCACCATCATGGCGCCATGTATGTTCAAAAATAGCCTGCCTTTTCCTCCCAGCCATAGCACCATCTTTGTGCCAACATGACGCCATAGCCACTAGGTAATGATTCTTCGATTTTCGTTTCAGACTTGGCACCATCTTCACACCAACATCATGCCACCATTGCACCGAGAAGTGCAAAAAACCATCAACCGACCTTCCTCCCAGGTTTGGCACCACCATAGCACCAAGGTGGCGCTAACATGGCCCCATCATCTCTAGAATTTGTCCCTCTTCCATTCTCGCTCCCGTTCTGACCCAAAATGGTTCCCGATGCATTCTGAAGGAAAACCATACCTTATAACCTTCCTAAACATGGCATTTTCACACACTTAAACCTTAACTTAACTCATAACACATTCATTCATCAATTCATAACATCACATACTCAATATTAAAGAGCACACTTTAAATAAGATTCACAAATGTAACAATTAACAATCATACGTGTCTTGCACCGTTGAAAACCTTTTGGCGACTTTAGCGGGGGTGGTCTGTAATAGATGTAGTATAAGAGAGAACCAGCGAGGCGGCTGATGCTGACCCACAGGTCGATGATTCTGATACCGCTGGTACCATACCTGTGCTTCCATGTGCGTTAGAGCTATGCTCCATCGGACTATCATACCGTATTGCATATCATATCATATCATTACATATCATTTCCTTGTTATAAACTGTTCATGTCACGCTAACATTTTTATGCAGGAAAAATGTTTTTAAAATAAAACCCATTACGGTTACCTACGCCCTTACTGAGTACCTCTCGAGGACTCACCCCTTTATTCTCCATACTTTTTAGGAGCTAGTGGTTCTGGTTCTCGGCCCGTGGAATAGTTCCTCCTGGTCGATTTCTGATTCTGATATTTCTGAGGTATTATTATTATGATAGCTCCTTATGTCTGTTATGTTATTTTTGGGGGTAGTCTCGGTTGAGATGATTTGTTCGATATTTGAGATTCGGATGAGCCTACATATGGTTATTCTGTACTAATGGTTAACTTATTGTTTATGTTTAGTAGTAGCAGCAACAACAACACTCAAGTGATCGTCGGCACTCTCGATGACCCCAAACATTTGAGAGATTATATACCTATTTTGGAAACATTCGGGCTCTGTAGCTATATCATGCGCATGTACATGTAGTCTGACAACATTCTGGAATTGTTCTGTATTTGTCTGCTTTTGATGTTCTGGATGTGTATATATTTATTCGGGGAGTGTTTACTCCTTTCTGGTGTATCTGGTGTTGAGCGAAGATCAACTATATATTTGTATAGTTATGCAGGATGGATATGTGTATTTGTAGGCGTTATGCTGACGCAATTTTCCCACACATATGAAATGCACCACGTTGGTTGCATATTAAATAAAGAAAAATTGTATGTACATGTTCGGGTTGTGGGCCTGTCGAGGATTAGCAGTTCTGTTCTGGATATCACCTCTCCCCCTCCTCTTATCACCAGGAGCTTCCACCGCTGTACCGTCCGGGCGGGTCAGGGGAGAGGGTGGTGACACTCTATGAAGAAGAAGTATCAAGGTACCGCCAAGGTGAAAAGGGCACAACTCGAGGCACTTAGGAGAGAATTGGAGATCTTGGGATGAATGTGGGAGAGAAGGTAGAGGCTTACTTCTCCAGGACTCTCACCATTGTAAACAAGATGAAGGCACCTGGTGATAGACTGGATCAACAAGGAGTTGTTGAGAAAATACTGAGATCCATGACATCTAAGTATAACTATGTGATATGCTCAATTGAGGAATCTAATGATGTTTTCACTATGAGCATTGATGAACTGCAGAGCAGTCTCCTGGTGCATGAATAAAGGATGTATGGACAACAAGAAGATGAATAGATCTTGAAAGCCACAAATGAAGAAAGAAACATAAGAGAATATGTTCCATTTAGAGGAAGGGGTAGAGGAAGATGGAGAGGTCGAGGGAGTGGTAGACCTTTCTCAAGAGAAGATGTGCAATGCTATAAGTCCAAAAAACTGAGACACTTTAAAAAATGAATGTCATGTTTGGGATAACAACTCAAATTATATGGAAGCAGAAGATGAACAGGAAGATGATATGTTATTGATGTCCGTGACTGAGAGTTCAAAAAAAGGAAAACTGTGGTTTTTTGACTTAGGGTGTAGCAACCACATGTGTGGAGTGAAGGAATGGTTAGTGGATTATGATGAAGACTTTAGACAGTCCATCAGACTTGGTGATGACTCTAAAGTGATGGAATTTAACAGAGGAAACAACAAGTTATAAGTTGGAGGTAAATCTCAGACTACTAGTTCTGTTTATTCTGTGCGAGAGCTAAAGAATAATTTGTTTAGGATGGGCCAAATCAAAGAGAAAGGAATTACTATTGTGATTAAGAATAATTGGTGCCCACTTTATTATCCGAAACATGGAAAAATGATAGAATGCAGAATGTCATCCAATAGGATGTTTACAGTTGATGCCACTGTGTTACCAGGAAATAAAAAGAGGTGGGATAATGGAAGAGAACAAAACATATTTATGGCACTACAAGCATGGCCATCTCAGTCTAAAAGAGTTGAATTTGTTACAAAAAAAAATGGTGGAATGTCAAACATTAGTGAGGCTAAGAAGGTGTGCTCAGAATTTGGAAGGGAAAAAGCAGCATTTACCTTTTCCCAAGAAAAGCACTTGGAGAGGGTGAAGAAGCTACAGTTGATTCATAGTGATATCTTTGGACCAATCAGACCTGAGTCTAACACCAACAAGAGGTACATTCTCAAATTTATAGATGATTTTAGTAGGAAAACCTGGACTTATCTGTTGATAGATAAATCTAAAGCTTTTAGGGCCTTTAAAAGCTTAAAAAAATCTTGTTGAAAAGGAAAGTGGTGAATCTATATGTTGTCTAAGGACTGACATAGGAGGGGAATATTTTTCTTCTGAGTTCAATAAGTATTGCAAGGAGAATGGCATAGCCAGGTAACTTACAGCTGCATACATGCCTCAACAGAATGGTGTCTCAGAGAAGGAAAATAGAACCATTTTGAACATGCTGAGATGCTTACTAGTTTAAAAGCAATTACTAAAATGCTTTTGGCCAGAAGTAGTCAATTGGGATGTGTATGTTCTTAATAGGTGTGCAACTGTTTCTTTAAAAGATTTGACACCAGAGGAAGCTTAGAGTGGAAAGAAGCCTTTAGTAGGCCATTTTAGAACCTTTGGATGTATTGGTTATGTGCATACACCAGAAGTTAGCAGGACCAAACTTGACACAATAAGGAACAAATGCATCTTACTAGGAGTCAGTGAAGAGTTAAAGGCCTATAGACTATATAATCCAGTTACTAAGTCAAGCATAGTGAGTAGAGATGTAATATTTGAAGAGAATGAGTCCTGGGATTGGAAAAGAAGCAAATAAGAGCAACATAAGGATATTTTAGAGTGTGAGGATCTTGAAGGTAATCCAGAAAATAATGAAAGAAATGAAGTGCAGGGAGAAGGATCTAACAACTCTTCAGACTCAGATCAAGAAGTTCAGGATCTAGGGAGGATTGCACCTAGACAACAACATGTAAGAAGAAAGCCTGCTTAGAGATAAGACTACATTTTTGGTAAAGAACTGTCTAATGAGGAAGGAAAAAACTTTATGATGCTTAGTATTGAAGGAGATCCTACTACATTTCAAGAAGCAGATGAGCCCATGAGGCAAGAAATCAAGTCAATTGAAGCCAAAAAATCTTGGAGGTTAGTGTCTTTACCTGAAGGTGCAAACAAAGTGGGTGTGAAATGGATATTCAAGACAAAACTAAATGAAAAAGGTGAAGTGGATAAAAATAAATCAAGGCTTGTGGCTAAAGGGTACTCTCAACAGCAAGGGGTTGATTATCAAGAAGTGTTTTCACCTGTATCTTGATGGGATACAATTAGACTGATCTTGTCCTTAGCAGTACAAAAGGTATGGCTGGTATATCAATTGGATGTAAAAAGTGCCTTCTGAAGCCCCAGATATAGCCAAGAAGGGGTGAATTGGCTTTAAAATAGATTCAAAACTCTTTTAGCCTTGAAACCAATGCCCTTGAAAACCTCAGATTAACACGTTGATAACACAAAGTTAAAAACACTTGTAGCAGCAAGGTATCAATGTGTTGATGGTTAGCACTGATAAGAATTGTAAGTATAATGAAGGATGCAAGGATTTACAGAGGTTCAGTCTAACTTGGCCTACGTCCTCTGCTCAAGACACTTTAGATTTTCTTTACTATAACTGAGGCCTGACACATAAGGCTTATATAAAGTTTTCCTGACACACATAACTTGACCAAGACTGCCTGACACACATGAATTTACATCAATGCCTAACTAACAGAACTTTCACTAATGCCCGACTAACAAATCTTTACAAATGCCTGAGTAGCAAGACTTTATTATTGGTTGCCCGACACACAAGATGTTATGCCAAATTTCCTGACTAACAAGACTTAGAGTGATGACATTAGACTGTGATCAGTACATTGATAGAACAAACTATCAACCTTCCTCTTCTTTAGGAAGTAAAGAGTGTACCGAAATTGGTGTAACCACCTCTAGAATGTTTTCTCGTGGTTGAGAAAGTTCTACAAGAACTTGGTTGATGATTCTGCTTGAATTAGCCTTTGAGAGAGCTTGATAAGGTTAAGATTTGAGGCTAAGAGATTGAGAAGAGTTTATGGCTTGAGTGAATTTCTTTCTAGAAGAGATTATATAGAGAACGAGAGAGAAAGAAGCAGATTCTTTGGAGTTTTAAGAATGAAAAAGTATCAAGCTTGATTTCTTTCAAGGTCGGAAGAGATTGGGATTACTTAGAGAGGTGTAGAACTTCTTCTTTGAATAGGGAAACTTTTATAGATTAAAGATGAAAGAATTTCTACCATTTTGGGTAGTTTTCTTCAATAGTAAGAAAATTCCAACGATAAAAGTTTTATCCGTTGAGTTTGTTATCAACGTGTTGATAACAACCTCAACTATCTATCCCTTTTACCTTATAACCTTGGTTTAATCCCTTAACTCCCTTAATGCCTGGTATAATCTTGCACACTAATTAATTTAGATAAATCAAATTATATAATTCTAAAATTAATTTCCATAATACACAATTTTAATATCCATTCATGCAATGCACACAAGTTTACTCACCTTGGGGGTTTTACTTGCTAAGCAAGCCTTTGCTGCAAACTATATGATTCCCCAGAGTTTAATTCTTCATGAGAACCCAACTCAATATGCTTTGATGACTTGAAATCATCATGTGCTTTGATGAAAAACTTCTGATATCCTGCCATCAATGCGTTGATAGGTAGTCTGTGTTCATGTATTATACCTACAACAAAAAGAATTACCTTTCTCTGTCTTATAGTTAGTAGCATAGTATCTTAAAACATAAAAACTACTACTAACCAAGAAAGAAGGTAAGTTGTTACTTGTGAAAGGAACAACTCTTGACTCAGATATTTCTTCTCTCATTCTCCCTTTACTTCCACTTTCATCATGAAGAGCAGTTAACTCTTCTTAGGTACCTAACTCTTGGGTCCTCCATTGTCATGGATTTTATTAATCACCCAGACTTGTAATACTCATTTTATAACTCTTTTGTTCATAAACAAATAGTCTATAGATGAATGACCCTTCCTATGACATACTTGGCAAGTGACATGTGACTTTTGAAAGCTTTTTTTTCAAAAACACTTGCTTTTTCTCTATTTGGTAACCAAGACCTGCTTTATCATAAAAACCTCTTTGATTTCCTAATAAGAGATCTAAGTTTTTCTCACTACCAACAATCTTTTTCAAATCATTTAAAAGCCTCTCATTTTTAGCATTTAGACTTTCCACTTCGTTTAGAAGATTATTCTTTTCAAACTTTAGTCTAAATACTAAAGAATCATACTCTTCACAAATTTGAGTAAGTTTAGTTACCTCATCTTCATGGTCATCAATGCGTTGATAGTAGTTATCTGTGCTTGATGAACTTGAGGTTGAGCAGATAGATTCCTCATCATCTTCCTTAGCTACAAAACAAGTGTATGCTTCATTTTCTCCATCTGATGATGACTCATCTGATAAACCATCACTACCACTCCATGCACCCATCATCTTGTGTCCTGTCTTCTTCTTGAAAGATCTATTATCCTTGTTTTTGTTCTTCTCTTCATGTTGAGGATAGTCAGGAGCTATATGTCCTCCTTCATTGCATTTGTTGGAGATTGGAACCTTTGAAGAGTCCCTTCCATATTTCTTTTTTCTGTGGCCATCTTTGCTCTGTTTCTTGAAGTATTTTCTGAATTTTGTTGCAATGAGAGAAACTTCATCTTCACTATCCTCTCTGTATGATTGAAAATGTTATTTAACTTTTAGGGCTATATTCTTACCCTTATTGGCGATTCTTTATTTTTCCTTTTCTTTCATCTCATAGGTGAGAAGTTTTCCAAATAACTCATCTACTGTGAGTGTTCCCTCATCTTCATGGTCATCAACACGTTGATAGTAGTTATCTTTTCTTGATGAACTTGAGGTTGAGCAGATGGATTCCTCATCATCTTCCTTGGCTATGAAACAAATGTTTGCTTCATTTTCTCCATCTAATGATGACTCATCTAAGGAACCATCACTGCCAGTCTAGGCATCCATCATCTTGTGTCCTGTTTTCTTCTTGAAAGATCTGTTGTCCTTATTTTTGTTCTTGTCTTCATGTTGAGGACAGTCAGGAGCTATATGTCCTCCTTCATTGCATTTGTAGGAGATTGGAACCTTTGAAGAGTTCCTTCCATCTTTCTTTTTTCTATGGCCATCTCTGCTTTGTGTCTTGAAGTATTTTCTGAATTTCGTTGCAATGAGAGCAACTTCATCTTGACCATCCTCTTTGTCTTATTGAGAATGTTCTTGAACTTTTAGGGCTATATTCTTACCCTTGTTTTTCACCACCACCACCCGACCCCAGTTGCGTAAGGCAGAAGCATGAACAGAAAGACAATGGTGGGCGGTGGCAGCGATGTCAATACTTAACCTACTTAAGGTTTTGCGGACCCAAAACCCGGCCCTTAATTTTTTTTTCTACATGATTGACTAAACCTCGTTGCTTAGTACTAATT
>JBBYHH010593598.1:0-10634 GCA_038382905.1 Daphne laureola
TCATATCTGTTTCTTGAGCTGGTCTTTGCAGTTGCTTGAGAGCCAAGTAAGGATCCTCTATCATCTTCTTCCATGGTTTGCAGACGCTTTTGAATCGCAAGATAGCTTTAATCGGCAATTTCTGAAGAATCTCATAAATCAAATCATCATCATCAACACAGCTCTGATCATCACGCATCATGTTCTTGAAGGTCTCGGTTCTTTTTCTTTAGTTTTCTTTTGAAAAGCCGTGAAATATATGATTAAAGATATAGACAAACTTCAATGGTAGAGTGCTAGCGGAAGTCTGTGTTTAATAACGCTACGTCGATCCATCAAAAACGAAAAAATAGAACAAAAGAATTGAAAACAGAACTCTACGCCGTCTATGACTCTGTTTATGTACGTACTAGATACGTATACCTATTACAGATTATAATTAGCATCCTACTAAAAGAGCCAACAGAGATATATGAAATACTAATTATCTGCCTGCACATTGTAAAATTTAATGCTAATACTCTTAAGAAAATTTCTAAGCCTCTTTGCTTGATAGCTCACCGAATGCAACCTGTTAACATCATGAACAGATTGCATGTGTTTTTAAGTTGAAGGAAAGATAAAAGAACAATGTACAAAATATGCTAAATTTTTTATATATATGCTAACTCTTGACACCCAATTTTGTCTAGGGCCCTTAATTGAGTCTCGGTCTTAGACTAACTTAGAGTCTCCAGGGCAATTTGTTGATTTTTAATGCCAGTCACTAATGTTAGGTTAGTTACTTCGTCTTTAAAGAAAAATCCAAAAAAAATGGGGAAATAAAATAAAATGATTTAGATTTCATATTCTTTTTAGGGTTGAATTATGAGTTTTAAGAACATTAGGGGCTCAATCAATCTAACATTAGTATTTTAGGCGAGAAGTTCGATTTGCTCAATTTTTGCTTAGCCTCCAAGTTTGGAAAAATGTATAAATAAAGGAGATGGAGAGAAACCCTAGCTCAACTAAAAGAACAAAAGAAAAGGAAAAACCCTAGGAAGAGGAATCCAAATCTCTTGTCCCATTTTCTCACATTCCCTCCATATTCGTGTTAATAAATTACAATAGGAGACATGGAGGGGACATCGAAAAAGGAGACAACAGATTTTCACTGGAGAGAGAGAAGAAGAAGAAGAAGAAGAAGAAGAAGAAAAAATTAGTAAAAGAAGGGAATCGTGCTAAAAAAAAAAAAATCGACGAGTTATTCTCCGAGAAACCGACCATCATCCGCTCCACCTCCTCCAGCTGGCACCCGTCCAGCCACTAGAGTTGCATCTCAAAGGGTCGTCCAACCTCTAACAAGCAGACGGGGATCACCCCTACCTCTATACACCGCCAGGAACAAAGAAATCTGTAGTTCTTCCTGTTTTGTGAAAACAATCGGTCACCCTCTTCTCCACCTTCAACAATAGCTTTTCGCCCTTAACATTTGACACTATCATCTCCGTCGCGCCACACTGACGTCAACCCACCATCCCTTTTCGTCGGAGTCGCTTGAACGAAGGAGAGCGCAACCTAGACCTGTCAACCCGTCCTTGACCAAACCGGCTCAATCTCAACCCTCAACTGCGATAATGCCATTCCAGCGCTGTCCTTGCCCTCGCCCTCGTTGGCCTCTGCCGTCTTGTTTCCGGTCTCTACACATCCATCCGCCACCATCTAGCCCCAACTCGTCGGATCGGAGGAGCTCCTAAACTAGCGAGCTTTAACACGTCTCCAGACGACTCCAAATATGTTGTCCCATTTTTTCTTATCCCCCGCTATAATTTTCTAACACTGTTAATTAATCTATCAACTTTTTATCGGAACAGTTAACGGTGTTAAAAAATTATAGTGGGGCAGGAAGGGGACAGGGAAAAAGAGGACAACACGTTATTTCAGAATGTCAAAGCGCATTTTTAAATCGGTTACTAAGGTGTTGGTAAATCGATTGAAGCCGTTAATGACTTATATTATTTCAGAATGCCAAAACGTGTTTGTTTTGGGACGTCTGCTTACGGATAATGCGTTGGTGGCGTTGGCGACTTTCTATCATATCAACAACTTGCGTGGTAGTCGGGTGGGAGCCATGATAGTGAAGCTGGATATGATGAAGGTATATGACAGGGTAGAATGGTATTTTTTACGCAACATGTTGCGAGTGTTGGGCTTCCCGGAAGCGTGGATTACTTTGGTAATGTCATGTGTTGAGACGGCTTCGTATTCGGTGTTAGTAAATGGCTCACCCTCCCAACGTTTCTCCATCGTGTGGGATTAGAAAAGGGGATATGTTGTCTCCTTTTTTATTTGTGACGGAAGGTTTGACTATATGGCTAAATGTGGCGGAGCATGCAAATCATCTCTCTAGTGTGGCCATTGCCGCTGGCAGAGCCCGTCTATCTCCCACTTGCTCTTCGATGATGACTCCTTATTGTTTCTGCGTGATACCCCAGGTTGCGCACAAGCGTTGATGGATTCGTTTGTATGAGCAAGCGTCAGGCCCATAGGTTAATCTTCGGGAATCTTCCATACTTTTTAGACCATACATTTCTTCCCAGAGACAGATTCTCGTGTAGCAGAATTTTGGTATTTTTAGAAGTTTAAAGGAGGACAAATATTTAGGATTTCCTTGGTTGATTGGGGGAAGGAAGGCGGTGTAGCTGTATTTTCTTGTGGAGCGCATTGGTGAGTGTTTAGCAGCTTGGAAGGCGGAAACATTTTCCCAGGTGGGTCGTGTCACCCTCATCAAATTTGTTGTCCAGGCGATGCGCAGGCATCTTATGAGCTGCATTCTTCTACCGTCGTCTATTTACAAGTCAATAAAATCCTTGTCTACACGTTTTTTTTTTTTTTTTGTCACCTAATGTTCAGGAACATAAGATTCCTTGGTGTTCATGGAAGAGATTATGTCAGTCCAAAGGTGTAAGTGGTATGGTTTCCGTCATTTGCCAGCTTTCAACCGAGCAATGTTGGTAAAACAGGGATGGCAACTTATTATGAATAGCCTGCCAGTGTGGGTATTTAAGGGAAAGTATTTCTCGGACTCGACTTTTCTGCATGCTACCTCTCTGTTACAGGTTTTCACGATCTGGAAAGCGTTGATGGATGAGTGGGATGTTTTGCAGACCGGGGTTTTTTGGAGGATAGGTGTTGGCCATTTAGTCAGCGTTTGGGACGACCGTTGGCTTCCATAGGGTCGTGGTCTACATTGCTCACGGCTCTCCTATCGCAGTTTGTTACTTTACGTGTGTCGGACTTAATTAATCAGGTTTCTTTTTCTTGGAAGGAGGGGGATATTGATGTTTTATTCCACCCAAATGATGCGGCTCTTATTAAAGGCATTCCACTCAGTACATGGTCTCGTCAGGATATCTTTACCTAGGGTATGTTAGATAATGGGATTTTCACAGTCCGTTCTGCATATTACTTGTCATATGTGATGTTGTATAGGGAGGACACGTTTGAGGGAGTGGACCTTTGGCGCTGGTTAGAGGCTTAAACTATCCCCACGTGTGCAGGTGCATTTCTGGCATGCGTGTGGTGATCTTTTATCGACATGGGATAATTTATCATCCCGCAATGTTGAGGTGGATCCTCTGTGCTCGGTATGTACCTCTGCTCCTCAGTCTACCTTTCATTTATGTTGCCAGTGTCCATTGGCTCGGTTTTGTGGTAGGAAGTGCACATTGATCCATCCACATTTGATGGAACGGAAGAGGACTGGCAGCTTCGTCTTATGGACTTATTTAAGGGTGATAGCAGTTTAATCCTTCGGATTGTTGTGGTTATGTGGTTCATTTGAAATAACAGGAATTTGGTGGTGTTTGAGGCAAAATGTCAGGTGTCAGGTGCGCTGGGGCGAAGGTTTGATGCATGGTTGGCAGCTTGGCAGAATACACAGCAGTCTACTCCGGCTCCTGTTACTGTTCCTCGCCCACCACCGGCGTAGGAGCCGCCCCCAACCGGTACTATCAAGCTTAATGTTGATGGTGGCTTGGATAAGGAGCAAGACAGAGACATTGCCGGACTCGTTGCCCGTGATTTTTTTGGTAATCTATTGGATGCATGTTGACTAGGTTTTCGATTTCTTACAGCGGATCCATTGTATGTTGAGATGGTGGCAATTTTGTGGGGCTTACGAGAGTCGACGTGTCTAGGATGGAGGTTCATTATTATAGAGTCACACGTGTTGGTGAACGAGCTAAATGCCAACAGAAGCCTCTCATGTTTCCACTTTGGTATTTTGGTAGATGATGCTATTCATTTCAAATCCCTCTTTTCTCCTTGTAAATTTGCTTTTGCCCCGAGACTTGTTAATATTGCAGCCTATAAGGTCGCTCGTCATGGTTTGTCTGGCTTGGGGCGCCGGTCGTAGCCAAATCCGGTACCGGATTGGTTATGTAATGCGCTATGATTAATATAATTACAATGTTGGTACAAAAAAAACAAAGGTAGGTTGAAATACTTAAGGGCCATTATGATCAATATGTAAGAGTTAGAGGATCTCATTCGGAGGCCAAGTGATGGCCCTTCGATAGAAATAAATCTTAACTCTAAAACCCTATCATCCATCGTCTTCTTCGCCGAGTTGAATCCTCGCAGCTTTCCCTTTCTCTTCGCCGCTTCGCGAAACCAGGAAACGTTTATATCGGCGGAAAAGGCTGGTTGATTCAGAAGAACAACCGCCTAATTTCTGGTTAACTTGATCGCTTACAACGGTCGTGATCTTTAACTAGTTGCTGCTAATCAACGGCCCAGCTCTCGCACAGTTTCACGGGGAGCTCCGCCAGAACTTCGAGAAGCCGGTGAGTTACTAATCCTATACTTTGCGCACGTGTTTCGGTGTTTGTGTATCCGGAAAGGAACTCAGGTTGATTGAGAGGTTGGAGTCTGGTAATTTCAAGTATTCCAAGCTTTGACGTTTTCGTTGGGTTCAGTAATCTGGTTGATAGAGAAACGGATGAACTTTTCTTGTCCTTTGAATCAAATTGCAGTTCAATCACTACATGGTTTTCATCTTCTCTTTAATCAGTTTGCTTTCCTTTGAAGTTTCGATCTTGCAGAAAATGGATTGAGATCGGTTAAAATCACTAGCTAAAGTGAGTTTGCAGCATTTATTACATATCGGTTTTGATTCACAAAACTTTGGATTCTTCTTCTGTTCTCACATCCTTTCATGTTTTGTCTGTGATCGACAGCTAGAGAAGAGGAAACTTCACATGTTTTGTCTGTTCTACTAAGTAGATCTATTGTTGATAGCTCTTTGGAATTACTCAATACTTCATGTTTTTGGTTTTCTTGCTTTATCTTTTAGTATTTCTTGCTAATTAAGAAGGGCGTTCGGGCAGTGGTACTCTATAGCCAACTACCTGCAGTGCAAAAATTAAACTGTGGTGATTTAGCTTTGTATCTTTTCCTTTTAGTGGCACGTCCTGTAGACTCTAATTTCAGTATGAAGGGCTCTGAGAGACTGAGAATGGTTTGAAAATAAAAGGACTAACTAGGCAAAAGTAGGGTTTTTCTCTCTTTGCTTTACTCTTACTCCATTTTAGAGTGTCTTCTTTATGATTTGTTTCCACCAAAATTCCATCATAAATCATTATATCAACATTTTCTGAACCAAGGACCGGAGAAGGAAGCTTATTGCTTGCAATGGCTGCTATTGGCTGCGAGAATCTCGGAACCAAGGAAATTACTGTGTTGTCTCTCTGCAAGCACTTCTCTGTTGCTCCTGAACAATTTCTGAGCGATGCCAAGACAGATGATCTTAAGACATTGTATGGGAACATTCTAAAAGCATCAGGAAAAGAATTGCAAAGTAATGCTGAGCAGGTGATGAAGTGGATAGCTTTCTCCAACAATTTCCCTACAGATGCTAAGGCTTGTTTATCTGCTCTGGATGTACTAAACACCGATCTGATTGCAAAGTCGGTAATTTTAGGCCATGGTCTGACTCCTTCTGAAGCTGATATTATAGTATATGTGACAGTACACTCTTCTGTGATTGCTCTTTCAAATGCTGACAAGGATAAGTATGTGCATGTTCTACGATGGATGGATTACATCCAGAGTCATAAAGATGTTGAGGGATTACTTCAGAAGATATCAGTGGAGAAGCCATCGTTTGCCTATTTTGGGCTGAAAGATGTAGCAAGCGGAGGAAAAGATTCAAATGCTAACAAAGATGTTGAGAGTGCAAAAGTTGCGGATAAAACAGAAACAGAATCAAGTTCAAAGAGACGTGATAATGCTGCAGGAGATAAAGATGCCAAGAAGGCTGCACCAGACAAGGTAGAAAAGAAAAAAGCATCTGAGACAAAAGAGGCAGACAAAGAAGTTAGTGTTAGTATACTAAATATACAGGTTGGTCGCATTCTCAAAGCGTGGAAGCATCCCTCTGCAGATAGTCTCCTGGTTGAGGAGATAGACACAGGAGATGCCAAATTGCGGCAGGTGGTTAGTGGTTTGGCTAAATACTGCAACCCAGACCAGTTGGCGAACCGTCACGTTGTTCTGATTACAAATGTCAAACCTGGAAAGCTACGAGATGTGATGTCAGAAGGGCTGGTGCTTTGTGCTTCCAACGAGGACCATACTGTTGTGGAACCTTTAATTGCACCAGAAGGAGCGAGAATTGGAGAGCGTATTATATTTTCTGGGATTGATGGGAAGCCAGAAGATGTTCTGAACCCGAAGAAAAAGCAATTGGAAAAAGTTACACCGCATCTTTTCACCGATGAAAAGGGTGTGGCTACATTTAAGGGCATTCCTTTCATGACATCTGCTGGACCATGCTCTTCTTCAATTTGCAAAGGAACTATCAAATGATAGCCTTGTCGGTGAAATCATATGAACAAGGTCCCTCTACAATAGTAGATATAACTTATCTCCTTTTTGTGGATCACAAACAGGTTTCCCAAAGCTTCATTTGCTTGGTCTGAATGGGTGTTAAATCCAATTGGTGCTATAGGGAATTGCTCAATTAACACCCTGTAGCTTCCCTCTCGTTTTGTAATTTATTTTCCTCTGTCCCGCCTCTGTATGACTCTTGGGCTGATGTTCAAGCCCCCTCCCTGGTGGCTAAGCTATGCCTTTTATTTCTTTCTTTTCAATCGGAAGATGCTTTCCTAAAAAAACAAAAGATGAGTCAACTAATTCGCCCTACATTTCAGTGTGATGTTGAAAGGTTTTACGGTGCTTGTTGGTTTACACTAGATCTTTCTAATCCTTAGATACTCTTTCCGTTTAGTAAAGATTAAGATATTTAATTTTTTATTTTGTGTTTGATTTAATTTTTAATAAAAAATATATTATTAAAAATAATTTTAAAAAATATATTTAAAAATTAGATATATTTATTTAATATATATATATAAATTATTTGATATTATATGTTAATATATTAAAAAAAAATTCTAAATTAAATGTTAAAAATAGAATATTATAATTTTTATGTGACAGAAAATAGTATCTAAGATAAGTTAGTAAAGTACTATTCATGTACTACCCTTCTAATTATTTTCATTTTAATAATTTAGTCTTCATATTTTTTTTTTATGTCAGTATTCTGTATATTATTTAACTATCTCAATTATCTTAAATTATAAGGTACCTCGGAGTACCATTATCTGTTTGCACTTGAGCATGTATTATTTTTATTTTTATTTTGGTACAACAAGGTACACTGCTCAATATTTATGAGATGGGAATGGTGAGCTGGAGAAGAAAATGAACCGAAGATAGGTTGTTTTGGAAGGGGAAAAAAACATTTTTTCCTTTCCAATTTTCCACTTACAGGCATCAATTTCAGAAATCCAGTTACTATCTAATTAATTTAATTAATTAATTAATAATTTTAAAAACCAAAATACTCTTTTTAGTCAAAACCACTATCCATCCTCACTATCATTGTCACTGGAGTCGCTGTCGGAACCACTGCCGTCGGAACTTCCACCGCTGCTGGAGTCACCGCTGGAGCTGCTGTCAGAACCACCGTTGGAATCACCACCGGAGCCACCGTCGGAGCCTCTGTCAAAACTATCGTCGGAACTGCTGCCATAACCACCGTCATAACCATTGTTGCGACCGTCAGAACCACCGCCATCGCCATCGCCATCGCCATCGGACCACATTTGTCGCCGCCGGAACAAACACCATTGTCGCCAACACCACCGTCACCACCACCACTGTCATTGCCGATGGAACCACTGCTGCAATCTGTGGAACAAGATTTTTAGAAAGTAATTTCCACATTTTTTTGTTAATTTATAATTAATTGCATAGTGTCTAAAGTAATATGCAATATTGTTTATTAGTTATTTTACACATTTGTATAGTGTCTATTAAAAAGTGATATTTTATCTAAGTAAATTTTAGAAACTGTTTATTTATTTGTTTTGTACATATTAAGTGATAGAGAAGTTGTCTACTAGTACATTATAAACAATTAATTACATAGAAATTCGAAAAACTTATTTTTTAATGTATAAAAGCATTTATAACATAATATAAGATATTTTTCGTCCATTAGTAATTAGTTGCACATTGTTTAAAGTGACATGTAATAATGTATATTACAAGAGTTTATACTGTTTATTTAGTTAATTTACATATTTCTATAGTGTCTATTAGAAAATAATATAATATCAGAATAAATATTACAAATTGTGCTAACCAAATATGAGTATATGTTACATTAGACTACAGTGTCTATAGTAAAGTGTTACAATATGTCTAAATAAATACTGAAATTTATCATAATAAAATGAAAATATGTGATAATAGTCTATAGTGTCTATTGAAAATTGTTATAATGTCTAAAAGTATATTGGAAACTGTCTGAATGAATTTCAAAACTGTGAGAATTAAATTCTAGAAGTGTTAATTATTGCTAGTCTTATCTCAGATCATCTTGCTCCATCCAGATCTGAGCTCGCCGGAGACCAAGAACGATCATTTTTCAACTTCCTTACAGGCAGAAGGTCGCCTCACGCTTTCTAGATCCAGAAGTTGCTCGATGTCGTAGGTGAATGTGAGAATTAGAAGGTCGTCGACCATCATGTGCTCGAGAATCTCCGAGATCTGTTGTAGGCGGCGGAGGCATTGAAGAAGATCGCCGACCAGAGAAGGCAACAGAGGAAGTGATTTGGAAATGCCGTCGGAAGTTGAGAAGTGAGAGATTGAAGAAGCTCGGGCTGCTGGATCCTGAGATCAGAATCGGAGTGACGATCGGAGGGAGAGAACGGAGGGAGAGAGTCGCTGGATATAGAGGGAGAGATTTGATGAGATCACGGTGGCCGACAAATTTTGTGACGGACTGAACTTGTTAGATTTATGAAATTCTGGGAAAAGTTGAGTTGGGAAGAAGGAAGAGGAGTATATCCACCTATTAAATGTAAGGGTATATTAGTCTATTCCCCACTAGTGGGTAAATAGACCCCGCTCATAAAATAGCGTGTCCAGTCAATATATTTTAATAATAATGGGACGGAGGGAGTATCGTTTTTTGTTTTTTATGGGATGAAGGAAGTAACTCTTGGTACTTAACATTTCATATTATCCACTTTACACCCTAAACTTCTCTGGTCACCACATCCGACCTAGGGCCATAACCCTCACATTTAGGGTTGCCAACTTCTAAAGGCTTCTCCTAGCTAGCTACCTATTGACAATGGCAGGTGAGCTCAATTTTAAAGATCCCCAACCCTCACACGCAGCTATTTATGTGCCCTCCTTGAGTCGTTCTAACACCAACTATAGCTACCTTTCCTGCTTATCATCACATCCATCAAATTATGAATCAATCGATGGCTCATGAATCTGAGAGTACTACTACTCAAACAAACGGCGTTAACATTCTGGAAGAAATGTCTGTCTCTCCGCCTAAAGGTTCCGTCCTCTCTCAATCCCTCCCACTAACTTTCTTCGACCTCCCATGGTTCCCTTGTCCTCCAATGCAAAGCCTCTTCTTCTACCACTTCCCTTACCCTACCTTGCATTTCACGCAATCCGCCCTCCATCTTCTCAAGCATTCCATTTCCTTCACCCTCCAACAATTCTTTCCTCTCGTCGCCGTCCTCGTTATCCCACCTCCCCCTCCAAACCCCACATCTGCTACACGGACGACGGCCACTACGTCTCCTTCTCCGTCATTGAATCCACCACCGCAGATTTCAACCACCTCAAGTCCGATCTCCCACGTTACGCTAAGCTGCTCCACCCTTTTCTCCCGCAGCTGGCAAGTGCGTCTTCTCTGGACGGCACGCATGAGATTCCCATCATGTCCTTGAGGATCAGCGTCTTCCCCGGCTTTGGATTCTACGTCGTCTTTTCTCACTGCCATGTGGCGGCTGACGGTATATCGTACCTCCACTTTTTCAGATCTTGGGCCTCCCTCTGCAAGTACCATGAGGAAAAGGGAGACTTTAAGTTTATGTACTCGGAGTTAGCACCTAGCCATGAGAGGGATCATGAGATCATAGACACGCATGGGTGTGAGCCCATTTTCTTGAAGAAGGTCCACAATTGGGCCTCTTCATCATCATCTGTGAACCGTGGGGCTGATGATGATGGTTCACCCAACAGAGTCCGTGTTGTTGAGAAAAAAATGGACAAACGAACAACTTTCTTCCCCA
>JBBYHH010593709.1:0-10633 GCA_038382905.1 Daphne laureola
GCTTTCCTGGGTCTCCTGAAAGATATTAATGTAATGGGGGTGAGTCCTCGAGAGGTACTCAATAAGAGTTTAGGTAAGGGTAACGGGTTTTATTTTAAAACCACCTACATAAAAGGGTTAGCGTGCAGTGTACTAAGCAGTTTATACAACCTAATATCACATGGATAATGATATACAAATAAAATGATATGCAATACACTAGTCCCATCAGACTTTATCACGCATCCCAAAGGATGAATTATCACGCATCTCGAAGGATGAATAAGCACGCATCCTGAAGGATGAATAATCCCTCGGTGGCTCACTGGCCTGCACGGGTTCTCATACTCGACAATCACCCGGTGGGTTGAAGCCCGTACCACTCGAGGTCACTAACACGCGCATGGTATACCATCAAGGGGTGTACGGCCCCTATACTATCGTAATCACTAATGATCATCACTGATTTGAATTTACTTTGATCGATCACTGAGCATTGCACTTACAATTTGGGAGTTGAAAATCCCACACTTAAAACCTGCATGCCGTTAACCTTACCCTGTTACTAGTCTCAGGAGTCACCAGGCCTCACTCTCGACCCGAGTACTAGCCATTAACCAACCTACTATGCAATAAGGTAACCCGAAAAGCATATTAAGAAAGTTAAACCCCCTTACCTGATAATCGGTACTATCTTTGCACTACAATCTGGTTAAGTTCCGCTTACACTTCTGTGGTCCTTCGCCACACACTATAACTCTACATAACAATATAGTTTGTCAGATTCTGAATCTAACATCTTTTCCTTATCTAACACACATAGTCAACCGTTGACCAAAAGTCAACCAATTGACCAACGTGGTCAAACTTTGCTTAAAGTGGTCAAACAACTTGTAATTACACTCAATTACCACTTAAGCATCACATAATCCTTAATTAGCACTAATTATCAACAAAGTCCCTAAACTTTGTCAAAATATGCAATTTTGCCCAATTTTGCATGAAATGTCCAAAATCAATTACATGCAACCAATTTCATACTTAACTTTAAAGAAGCTAAATTTTACTTCTTTTATGTATAATTACACACCAAGCCCTTCACCTTCCTCTAAATTTACAATTTGGCCCAACTTTTTGTAAATTAACCAAATTCACTAAACTTTCAATAAACTTTTTGTAAGTTGAGCAGTCCCAACCCCTTGCTGCTATCGGAATCATCGACCTTCTTTCGTCATGACCGAGTTATCCGTCACCACCGTCAGATTCATCTTCCTCCTACAAAAATGGGATGGAATGAAATGCCTGGGCTGGTCGACCTCCTTCTGCAACTTTTGACTTTGCTGTCACCGCCGTCGGGCTCGTCTCCGCCCCAGAAGAAAAATGTGAAGGAATAAAACGGTAGTCGGTGACTTCGTTCGGTCTGGTTTTAGGAAGTTTGGGTTACTGTGTAGCGAATTTGGCATTTTAGAGATTATGGTATGATTTAGGTTTAAAATTGATTTCACGATGCGATTAGATGCGGGCATAGAAAAGAAGGGTCCTGCGTAAATTGAAAATAGAGTTAAGAAACGAAAGGTAATATTGAATTAATTGTGATTAGTGGTTGTAAAGGAATGCCATTAACTCGACATTAACTAACCGGGAAAAAAAAACTAGGCTGATGTGTCACTCTCAAATCGCTCTATTTGTTTTTACCACTTTTACATAAATCCTTTATTAGATATTAGTAGGGATGATTCAACTAGAGGTAAGAGTGGTTCAAAAGGCAAAGACATCACATGGTCACTGGAACAAATAATGAACCGTATTAAAAATATGCAAGGTTAAAACATATGTCTTCGGTAAGCGTAATCAATCACATGGTTTTTAGCTCAAAGACCGACAATCATACTATTTATATTTCCTACATCAACCGAGATCAATGTTTTTGTAGATACTTGTAAGAGGTCTCGAATTCAAGCCTTCAATATCCTCAACTCCCTATCCCTATTGTATAAAAAAAAAAATTCCTTCATCAATCGAGATAAACTATTACTAGTGAAATATCTATCTTCAATTCCAATAAAGTAGTCGTACATGTTGATGTTGACTAAACAAAACACAAGCAAGTCAATTTTAAAACATGCACGAACCGAATGGTTAATAGAGATTGACTTGACAACTAGTTCAGAAAAAACAACCCAAGCTTATTAGTTAAGAAAACAACACCTATTAATGACAGGAAGCATACAACAGGATTTCATCCGTTGATAGAAACTTCTTTCCAGAATTTTTTTTGTTCATTTTTGGCTTTGGAATCGCCGAATTCTGATTGAATCCCCTGCTACCAATATTCCATCGCGTTCCCCCTCTAATGAAGTCACAAACTAATTACACTAAATTAATTAATTATCTAGTCCACCAGTTCTTAAGAAAAGCGTAAATCTATCCCATTTCGCTCTGTTTTCTTCAAGTGTGTCCTTAATGTTCCTCCAACTTTTACTTACGTCCAAGTCATTTCTACTAATTTATAATTCTTTCAGTCAAGTCCTTTTCTAGCTTAGAACGTTTCTACCATTTCTATATATTTTAGTCTGCAAATTCTATTTTTCTTTCCAAAGAAGTCTTTTACTTCAAGTAAAGCTTGTTTTTAACTTCAAAATTTTCTCAGCGCACTTTACTTCGGCCCTTATTATTTTATTTCTTTCGGTTGTGACACATCTGAGAGAACGGGTCACAACAATCCCTGTCATAATATCAAAAATAGGGTTGGGATGCTATCGCCAAAGTGGCTGCCTAGAATCTTCAGAAAAGCAGGAATAATTTGGTGCATTGAGGCTTAGTTGAATCGCAAGGTGAATAGCTCTTCTTGGTCCAATATCTCACTTACCTTTGGTTTCAGACCAGTGGAAGCATTTTAAAGTTACTTGGGTTGAATAATTAATTAATCCCTTCAGGATAGGGGTGGAAATGAAGAAGGTTTCCAGAGTCGCTCATTTGTTACACTGCTTTGAGGCAACCTTACCTTTAATTTATCTGGGAATGCCGGTTGGATCAAACATGAGTCGTATTAAAAACTGGACCCAGTGGTGGAAAAAGTGGAGAAAACGCTTTCAAATTGGAAGATCAAATCATTGTCAATTGGTGGTTGTCTTACTTTGATGACCTCGGTTCTTGGAAGTCTTTCACTCTATTACCTTTAAATGTTCCGTTCCCCAGCTGGAGTTGTCACCACCGCCACCGTGCCTGGCGTGGCGAAAGCTGGTCAATCGTCGATTGAGGGGAGCGGCGACGGCGGATGACGTCGATTCTTGTTGGTGGTTACTAAGGTGTAGCGAATCTAAAACCTAGCTCTTTAAAAACTTTTCTTAAACTTTACTTTCTAACATGTTAACAAGTTTTAAGACATCCAATTCTAGTCTTAAACCTGCACCTGAAACACTTTAGTGGTTTTATGATAAATCACGCATTTCGAGAAATATAAGTTGAGCTCCGCTCAACACCAGATACTCCAGAAAGGAGGGCTACCCACTTCGTTAGGCGGCACTCCCCGAGAAAGTTAAACATATACAGATCAACCGAAATACTATCTAATCAAAGTATGCTTGCTACTACTTCTACAGAGCCAGAGTTTTGCCATTAGGGATACCTACTATATCGGTGAAGTCGGGAATAACTACCGACTGTCACTTCCCGGCACTACTGCTGCTGCTAAAACACAAACATTCAACCTAACCATTATTCAAACCATTAAGTATGCTCACTCATTCTGTTGAGACCCGGACTTCCGTCCGTGTCATAACTGAAGAGATTTAAAAGATAAAGGACTAGAGTGTAAATAATGAAAAACTGAGATAATATTTTAGAAGATTAAAGAATTAAAACTGAGATTGGAAGAAAATAACTGATAAAACATGGAGTGATTTAACTGAGAATAATTATTAGTGGGTGACTTGTTTGGAAGAATTTAAATATAGAAGGACAAAATGGTAGGAAATGAGTGAAATGTATGAAAAATGGCAAGATGGGGTTCTTTTGCTTATTTGATAAAAGTTGAGGGATTGTTTAATTAATTGAATTATATATATGTATTTTATTAAAGGAAAAAGAATAAAAAGAAAGAAAAAGGGGAAATAGAAGAGATCAGATGGGATCCAATCGTCTTCTGGATTCTTCTGGGTTCTCGAAGATGAAGAGAGAGGAAGGCGGCCAAACGTGGCCACCGGTCTCGGGTAAACCCAGGCACAAGGTGGTGCTGCGATGATGTGACGGTGACAGAGGGCATCGGGCGTGACATGACTAGAGATGACAGGAATGATGGACGGCGGCGATGACGCGTGTTGGTGACAGACAACGCTGGATGACTGATGATGGAGGGAGACAGAGACTGGGAGGGCTGGTGGGTCACGCGATGGAGTAGGGTGACTACGAGGTGTGTCGACAGAGGGACACCGGCGGGCTTACTTTGTGGGAGACAGACGATCGATGAAAGGAGGAGGATTGCGATGGACGACTAGGGGTCGGTGATACGACGGCGAGGAGAGAGACGAGGCCAGCGATAGAGCTTGGGCGTCGATGAAGGGGCGATGGAGGATCAAGATCAGATCGATGACCTTCTTCTTTTTTCTTCTGCCGATGCGAGCAAGCTGGGATGAGAGAGAGATGGAGGCGACCGGCCTTCAGGCATCGCGACAAGGGGACGCTGGTGTTGAGGGAACCTCTACGGTGAGGCAACAGTGAGGAAGTGAGATGGGACGCATGACCGAGCCGCTGGTGAGTCTCCCTGCAACCTAACAAGAACGACGAACCATCGATCCATGATGATGAATTCCTGATGAATTATTTAATGATGCTTGCTGTAATTCGATTAATACTGTTAGTAGAGTATGGAAAGAAGTATCAATTATTGGAAAGGATAGCCTTTATGACCGATTACTGTTGATCAATTTGGACGAGAAATGTTGATGTTAAGTGTTAAAACTGGTAGATTGGAAGAAAAGGAAGTACGTTTAGAAAATTGAAGGTCTCTTATGCTGGCCGAAAGGTGTATGATGAGTATTGGTGGCGTGTTCTTTAGAAATAAGTGTTGAGGTATCATCCATGAAATACTGTTAATAATTGTGGGAGTAAAGGGTGAAGGTTTGTGTATAAGAAGATATACATAGGTCTTGATGGTCTAAAGAGGTAGATTATTGTCATGAAATTGATGAATTATTGTTAGTAGTATGTTGAAGAATTATGCATGAACGGGGAATGAATGGGGAATGAGAATCATAAGTGTTATTAAGATAATCATGAATGGTAGAGATATAAAATATGCAATATGGGTTTCGGCCCATAATGGGTTATTTATGATATAAGTTTGTCACTCACTACTTATATACGGTTTTGTTGCCTACATGACTGGGAGGATTGTCGGGAAGTGATCACTAAGCTGGATGTCGATGAAGAACAATTACTGGCGGAAGCTGAACTGGGACCACAGTGGGAACTGTAATTACAACATGAAACATCTCTAACAGGTGGAACTAAGAACTGAGATTAGACTAACTTGCCAAGTCATGGTCAACACTTCTTCCTAGCGGGGGCCGTCACCCCCTGTAAGTCCATTGAACCCTTCTCTCTTTTATTTCTTACCTTGCAAGTTACTTGTAATTTATATTATTACTTGTCGAGAATAATATTCTCATGTCCGTCATATAAAACTTGCAAGGAATCTGACTATCATCATGAACTGGAAAGAAGGTCGGGATGGATGCTCACAGTTGTGCAACTGAAAAACTACAACAAAGAAAGACTTGGAGGACCTCGACACTATTAGTTGTATTTGCTTTATTCATTTATTTCTTATCTACTTTGCAAGCTAACGCACTCTGAACCTCAGGATTTATCTGGATGTTCTTAGTTCTTTCGTGAACTTCCTTTTTAAATCCTTTTAATTGATTTTACGAAAGATCTTGGGAGTTGTGAAACGTCGTTCATCAAAGTTCACCGTCTCTGCCCTAGCAGGCAGCTGGAACGGCGGGTTCACAACATCACTTCTGTCGACACTCTTAGTTCAATGGTGTTGCAAATGATAGTGAACTGATCTAGATGCTCATTGAGGTGTTCATTGAGCAAACCTCTGAAGCTATTATGCTCTGTAGGAGTAATGCCCAGAATCCAATCTGCGGTGATATGGTTTTTGGACATGAATCATATTATTTATATAGTTCAATTATTATGTTACTTTGGATTTATACGTTAATCAAATAACACAATATATCAACCCTGGAATATATCGATATTCCTAAATGTCCCTAGTCAATGTGTTATAGTGAACATGGTTGTTATAACACCCTTGAGACTAGCATAAGGGAAGATTCATATAGGTATTGTGAAGGCTTACTTATGGATACATAGGAGAGGAACTATGTATTAGAGCGACCGTTCCAAGAGCATTATGGGATCGTGGTGTGAACACCATAAGTGTCTCTCATGAGCATTATGGGAAGATCTGCTCATGTGAGTGACATTCTTTGATTCTAAGCTCTATCATTTTCTTAACCGAAGGAGTGTGCTAGTTTCGGGTATGTGACAATATTGTCACCACCCCCTCCGTACACGACCTGGCGGAAGCGGACGCGGGGCCAGAAGGACGGCGACGATGGTCACTTTACCTTGCGTAACACAGCCAGTACTTTGGGTTATAACCATAACCCGGGCCCTAGACCCCAGTTACAACCGTTTTCGACAGCTTTACGGTTTCCAGCTAGGCCACCTGTCAGTCAAACATTTTTAATTAATTCCAAATATATCCGAATTAAGTTTTGTAAATTTTTTTGGAAGCTAGACTCATAAGGATAAAACCACATAAAATTTAAGAATTTTATACCAAGCTGATTGGTACAGTTTAATCTTCAAAGTTAGCCAAAAAATACAGTTTTCTGAAATTCGACAGCACTTCATTACTTTCCTGCAATCCAGACATTTGCAATAACATACAATAAACTGAGCGCAAATCAGACCAGATGCACCGAAAGGAAGCTGCCTCTGGCAAGCATTCCCCGATAAAGTAGACATGCATCATAAATCTATCATGGCATCAAACATACGTACATTGTCTATCATTCAGTAATTGAGCAATATCGCATACATTTGGCAATAATGATTGTCTATGCTACATGTATAATGCAACCTACATCTACAGAGCCTGCTTTAACAATAAGGCATACACTTTAATCAGGGAGTCAAATCTAATAGATTCCGACATTTGTCACTTGACACTGCTGCTGCTACTACTACACATCAAAGGTAAGTGTTAACCATTAGTACGTGTACCATCATTCTATTTCTGTAAATCTGTAACACAGACAATAACATCATCTGTAACTTAATCTGTAACATCATCTATAAAGTCATCTTTAACATTATCTGTAACTTTATTTCGTTCTCTATCGAGAACTCCCCTAACTGTACATTTCATTAAACAATACTTAGGAGCAATTTTAGTACCTCAGAACCTCAATACAGTGTGGCCAGCCATAATCTCAGTCCGTGGTCGTGAATCTCGATGCTCCTGAAAGTATGGAGATATAAGGGGTGAGTTCCGGGGAGAACTCAGTAAGGGGGGTTAGGTAGAAGTAAAGGGGAAAAATCTTCGTTCTTGCCTGCAATGACAACGTTAGCATGACAGTATGTATTATATAGTATATATAATCATACAAATGATATGCAATGCACATTCTTTTCATTCAATCTTTCTTTCATTCTTTCTTTCTTTCATGACGACCCCCGATAGTTGTTTCCCAACCCCGGAGCTCTATAGTGGCGCGTAGTACTAGCGCGGGGCGTAGGGTCCCCGTATACCGTCGTCATCAGGTCTACCTCCGTAATCACGTAGGTCGTGATACCGGGACCTAGCATAACATCTGTCATCAATCATCAGGTACTACGGAATAATCACGTATAACGTGACTCCGGACCTGGAACATCAATCATCAATCATCGATCATCTTTCATCAATCTTCAATCAATCAATCGTCAGGTCTACCATGGTAATCACGCGGGACGTGATACTGGGACCCGGAACATCAATGTCGATCGCTGTGCGACCGCAATGCATCATCATCATAGGGAGCTGTAATCCCATATCAATGTTGCAAGCCTTTACCCCTATCTTGGGGGTTTCAACCGGCCTATATATGTATGGTAGGAGGGAACCAATGCATATATATATAAGAAGGTTGAACCCTTACCTTTAAACAATCTATCAGTCTGTCAATCAGTCTGTGCAATCAACTTTGTCGCTCAGGCGATCCTTGGGAGCTCTGAACAATCATTACAATGCATTAATATCTTAACTTTTCCGGTAATTCATCATTTGACCCAAATTGCTATCTCGGCCAATTTTTATCCTTTATCCATAACAACTCATTCATAAGCAATAAATATCGCTATCCATGCATACATCATTCAATTACCATGCATTACCGTTCCATTCCCAACAACATTCCACCATTTAACAAAATTGCACATTTCAACTTAATTCATAACTCCATCTTAGACATTGATTCTCAACCCATCCCAATTATCAAAGTTTCTTAGAATCAATCTAAGAACACAATTGACGCATCAAATCGATCAATTTCAACCGTTCAATCTTCCATCAATTTTCCGGGAGCTTTAACCCTTAGCTCACTAATCCGGTCGAAATCAATCAAAATTTCAAGTATTAATGTTGTTCTAAATTCATCAAGGAACAACAATTTAGCTTCAATTCCAAGTTTTCCCAGATTTTCGGATTTCTCTCTCTAGAACCCTAAATTTCGAATTCTCCAATTCAAGCTGAATCAATGATGCAGAACGTGTTTATAGCTCCTAATTAATGTAAACACGGTTACCTCTTCTATTGAACCAATTAGGAAGGCTTTTGCTCCATTTTGATTTTTGCCCAATGTCCAGAAATCCTTCAAATTGTTGTTGTTGATGCTTGGATCTTGTGTAATTGTTGTTTTCTTGCTGAATCTTGCATGAATCCACCGTTCCCACGCATTTTGGATGCCTAATTTTGATTCTAGGGTTGAGAGGATGAGAATTCTAGAGTGAGAGAGGAGAGAGGAAGCTAAAACATGAAATTGGAACGCGGGCTCATTTTTTAACCCGAGCTGCTCCGGCGCCATCTCCAGTGTGATCTCAGCACCATGATCACGCCGCGGAGTTACTGGCTGGTGGAAGGTGGCTGAACGTGGCATCTTCCCGGTGCCAACATGGCGCGTTCATCACACCGCGACATCACGCCGCCGTCACACCGCCATCACACCGCCAACACGCCGTAACCCTAAAAAATGACCAGTCCTTCATCCTCATTTCCTCCCGGTGCATTCCCAGCGTGATCATCACGCCACCATCACGCCGTGGCTCCTGAAACTGGCCAGCTCCATCATTTCATCAAATTTGGCTCCTCCATGCGGCTGTGGTGGTTCCTTCATGGTTCCGTAAGGTCCGGTGCACCCTTTTGCAACCGTTCCAAGTCCGTTTCAACTCCAACCTTTTCCTTTTCCGTTCCATTGGAAAACTATCCTTCATAGTCTCCCGAAATTAGCTTTTCTCACACTTAAACCCTAACATAAAATCATAACTTCAATTAACGGAAATCTTACCTTTTTCCGGTAATACTTCATCGGTGGCCATAACATAGCAAGGCCTCTATTCCATAGACAAGAGAAAATGGTTTCTCCCCGGTCGGGGTCCGCGGGGTTGTGCGATAATCTCATAATACACTAGGTAGTTCATAGACCCATCATCCTTTTTCCCCTTCCAGTCACGTTTTTAGGCCTTCCTTGAGAGTGCGATTTATAACTTTCACTTGACCATTGGACTGGGGATGCGCAACGGGCGCATACAACATTCTTATGTTGTTCTCAGCCGCCCATTCCTAAACCTTTGTGCTTGTGAATTGTGTTCCATTGTCTGTGATAATGGCGCGAGGGCTACCATATCGGAAGACTATATTCTTCCAGAGGAACGTGATGACTCTTTCTGAGGTGATTGTCTCGAGGGGTTCTACCTTTATCCATTTGGTGAAGTACTCTATCGCAACAATGCAAAATCAGTATTGACCTGGTGCTGTTGGCAATGGGTCAATCAAGTCAAGGCCTCAAAGTGCGAACGGTATAAGGTAAGTGAGTGATGGTGATATCGCGGTCGGCAATCGCTGAACCCTTGAGTTAAGCTGGCATTGATGACATTTTTGCACCAGGGCTTTCGCCTGCTTTAGCATTGTTGGCCAGTAATACCCTTGCTGCAGCGCTTTGTGTGCGAGGGCATCAGCTCCAATGTGCGCCCCGCATGTTCCTTGGTGAACTTCTTCTAGCAGGTGTTGTCCCTCCTTTGTGGTTAGGTATCTCTGTAGGGGGGGCGAGTATCCGCAATGCCATATGAGGTTTTCTATGATAATAAAGCGAGTGGCGCGACTGCGCGCCGCTTTCTGGTCCTCAGGATTGCTCTGCGGATGCCCCTGTAACCGTCTCATGATCAGCACCCACCAGTCATCGTTGGCCAATTCCTACGTTTGGATGACGTGAATGTCCGCGGTAGGGCTGTCGATTGAGGGTCGCGCCAATGTTTTTCATTTAGATAGTATTCATCCCTTGGATAGGGCATCGGCCTTCGCGTTGGCTGCTCTCGGTATGTG
>JBBYHH010593931.1:0-10633 GCA_038382905.1 Daphne laureola
AGGTTTGATCGAATGCAATTATTTATTGATAATCAATCTTTTATCTTATATAGGCTTACAAGACTTTCCTAATCCAAGTAGAAGTAGAACTCCTAATCCTAAGCTAACTACTTGATAGAAACCAACTCCTAATAAACTAAGTACTGTATTGCTTGCTCAACACGCCACCTTCAACTCCTACTGCAGAATCACCTCCAGCCTCAATACTCTCTCTTGATTCAAAGTTGGAGATATGTAGAAGGGATCTAAGTATCTCAAACCTGTTGATAGGTAGAGCTTTAGTGAAGATATCAACTAATTGATCTTGAGTGCTGCACTGTTCTAGTTTGATATGTCCTTATTTGATTAGTTCCCTAATGAAATGATGTCTCAAATCAATGTGTTTGGTTCTGCCATGCATGATAGGATTCTTAGAAGTTGCAATGGCAGACTTGCTATCACAATATATCAGGGTTTCCTCATTTTGTTCTTCACCAAGGTCCTTTAATAACCTTCTCAACCATACTGCCTGACATGTTCTAGCAATAGCTGCAACATATTCTGTCTCTGCAGTGGAGATGGCTACAGATGTTTGCTTCTTTGAAGTCCAAGAGATGAGACTTGACCCCAAAAGAAAGCAATTTCCAGAAGTGCTCTTTCTTTCCACCTGGTCTCCAGCCCAATCACTGTCAGTGAACCGTCTTAGTCTAAAGTCCTGATCTCTTCTGAACCAGAGACCATAGCTGGTGGTGCCAGCTATATACCTGAGCACTCTTTTTGCTGCTCACAGATGTTGCTTTGAGGGTTCATGCATAAATCTTGATATTACCCATATTGTATAACTTTTATCTTGTCGTGTGTGAGTAAGATAGATGAGTCTTCCTACCAAACTTCTAAAAATTCTTGCGTATGCCATACCTGTACCATCATTTCCTTCCAATTTCTCATTAGTGTTGATAGGAGTGGCTCCAGGTTTGCATTTTTCCAATTTGAAAGACTTGAGAAGATCAGCAACATATTTTTTCTGAGATACAAAGATTCCTTCACTTGTTTGCTTTACTTCAAATCCTAGAAAGTACTTAAGCTCTTCCAAATCTGTCATTTCAAATGTTTTCTTCATGTCTTCCTGAAATTCTTAGATTAATGACAAGGCTAATCCTGTGTAGATCATATCATCTACATACATGCTTACCATGATTACTTCACCATCTTCTTCTTGCTTATAGTACAATGTAAGCTCATTAGGACTACGAATATATCCTTTTTCAGAGAAGAAACAGTCTATCTTTGAATACCAAGCTCTGAGGGCATGTTTTAACCCATATAGTGCCTTCTTCAACTTATACACCAACAGTTCCTTACCTTCTGTAATAAAACCAGCAGGTTGGTCAACATACACTTCCTATTTTAATTCTCCATTTAGAAAAGCTGATTTAACATCAAATTGGAATACCTTCGAATGATATTGTGAGGCTATAGATAAAACAGTCCTGACTGTTTCAAACCTTGTCACTGGTGCAAAGGTTTCTTCATAGTCTATCACATGTTCCTGACTGAAACCTCTTACCACTAGCCGAGCTTTGTGCTTTTGCACACTGCCATCAGCATTTAATTTAACTTTGAAGATCCACTTTAGGCTTATGAGGTTTTTACCTTCAGGCAATTCTACTAATTCCGATGTTTGATTCTTCTATATTGCTTGTATTTCATCTGTCATGGCTTTCCTCCAAATGTCTTGTTGTAAAACTACCTCTGGTGATGTAGGAGCCTCAACATACATTGCCAAGGTTGTGTAGTAGTCTATTGGATGAGTTGGTGGCCTTCTTACTCTTTGAGTCCCCTTTGTTGGCTTTGGAATTTCCTGATCTGTCTCTTCATCAATTGGTTGTGCATGTGTTACTTGCTCTTGAGCTTCTGTAGGTTGATCTCCTGTCCAACATTCTGTCCAGATGACGTTTTCTTTATTCCATCCTTGGCTTTCTTCAAACTTATCATCCCTGCTAACTATTAATCTCTTACTTTCTGGATCAAAAACCCTATAAGCCTTAGATTCTGAGCAGTATCCCAGAAATATGCATTTTCTACTTTTCTGATCCAGTTTAAGCCTGTTTGTTGATAAGGCAAATCATATACAACCAAATACCTTGAGATGTGTGACAGAGGGTTTGTATCCATTCCATGCTTCAAAAGGAGTTTTTTCTTTCACAGACCTGGTAGGTGACATATTTAGGAGGTACACTGTTGTAGCCACTACTTTTGCCCAGAATTCATCAGACATATTTCTTGCTTTCAACATGGACCTAGCCATTTCAATTGTTGTTCTCTTCTTCCTCTCAGCAACTCAATTCTTCTCAAGAGTGTAAGAAGTTGTGAGTTGTCTTTTTATGCCTTCCCTTTCACAATGTAGGATGAATTCTCTTGACAGAAATTCTCCTCCTCTGTCTGTTCTTAGAGTTTTAAGCTTGAGCCATGTCTCTCTCTCTCAGTGAGGGCTTGAAAGTTTTTGAATTGCTCAAAGGTGTCTGACTTATGCACTAGAAAGAAGCACCAGCTCATTCGTGAAAAATCATCTGTGAGTAGGAAAAAGATACTTGTTACCTGCATGTGAGGGTGTGTTCATTGGTCCACACAGGTCTGCATGAACTAACTCTAATTTGCAGGCACTCTCCTTGCCTGGTCTTTAGGAAGGATCTTCTTGTTTGTTTACCCAAAGTGCACCCTTCACAGAGTTGTGTTTATTCTTTGATCTTAGAAAAGCCTTCCACCATTTCTTTAGATGCTAGTGTTTGTAGAGATTTGTAGTTGAGATGCCCATACCTATGATGGCACAGCCTCGATTCCTCCTCCTTCTTTCCTATTAGGGATTGTTGTTCTTGAGAAAAGTTGACAGGGAACATTTGGTTCTGTGTCATCTTGCTTTTCAAAACAATTTCTCCATTTTGATTTTTGATTTCACAACTAGATTTGTGAAATAACACACTGTATCCCTCCTTGATAAGCTGACCTATGCTGATCAAATTATTGGCCAGTCCTGGAGCATAGTCTACATCTTTTATGATCTTCATCTTTCCTTCTATGTATACTATGACTTCACCTTTACCTTCAATTTTCATAACTTTGTCATCTCCCAATCGAACTTGTGACTTATTGGTCTGATCTAGACTTCTGAATTTATCTTTGCACCCTGTGAGATGATTTGAACATCCACTATCTAAAAACCAAACATCAGTAGCAGTTGGTTCATGTTCAACTAGTGCCATGAATAAATATTCTTCCTTTTTTGTGTCTTCTTTAGCATAGTTTGCATCTCCAGGTTTGTTCCAACAATCCTGCTCTTTGTGCCCTCTTTTCTTGCAGTAGGTACATTGTTGTTTGCCCCAGCAGTCATCTTCATGATGGCCATTTTTCTTGCAATAGGAGCACTGTATAGAAGATCGTCCCCTAGATCTTCCTCTGAAGAAGGTTCTTGCTCTCCCTCAATTGAAATAGCTTTCTCTGAAGTCTTCTTGAGTTTGAAAGGCATTTTCTTCTTCTTTTTCTGTATTCTTCATGATTCTTGCATCATGTACTTGAAGTGATCCCATCAATTCATCAAAGGTGAATTCTGACAATTTTTTTTATTCTTCAATTGCTGCCACCACATGATCAAACTTTGTAGTTAAGCTTCTAAGAACTTTTGTGACTATAGATTTATCAGTGATGTGTTCACCATATCCTCTCATCTTGGTGATGATATCTGATACCCTAGTTAGATACATATGTACTGACTCATTGTTCTTCATCTTGGCGGTTTCAAACTCTTATCTTAGACATTGAAGTCTGACTTCAATAACCTTGGACGACCCTTTGAACTCCACTTTTAATCTATCTCAGGCTTGTTTTGCAAAAGTGGCACTTGCAATTCTTGAAAAGATTGAGTCTTCGAGACCCTACTGGATTATCTGCAGAGCTCTTGCATCTTTCTTGTTTTCTTCTCTTACTGCTGCTTCATCACTTTCTTCTGTGGTTACTGCCCCTTTCTCCACAATCTCCCATAGTTCTAGAGATTGGAAGATTGTTATCACCTTGATGCACCATAAATCGATTGTAGACTGGTACTTGGCCAATAGAAACATAGCTCATATTATTTGCACTCATTCTTGGACTTGAACCTTAAGCTCTGATGCCACAACGTTAGGTATGGCAAAGCAAGTATATTAGAATGTCCAGGTTTGATCAAATGCATTTTTTTATTAATAATAAATCTTTTACCTTATATAGGCTTACAAGACTTTCCTAATCCAAGTAGAAGTAGAACTCCTAATCCTAAGCTAACTACTTAATAGAAACTAAGTATTGTATTGCTTGCTCAGCACGCCACCTTCAACTCTTGCTGCATAATCACCTCCAGCCTCAATACTATACTCATCATAGTTTTTATGAATAAAATTGTCTTTCGTATCCACACATAACAATGTTTTTCTGTTTTTTGTTTTCTACTGATGGGGAAATAATTTTTTTATTCGTTTGAAGAATGCATGTTGAAAGTTTGTATTGGAACTTTTAGTTTTAATTGCTAACTAATAATTGTTCCAAAATCAATTATCTATCAGATAAAGAAAACAACGTCGTATAACTCATTATTCATGAAATAATTTTATCGATAATTTGGCATTTTTTATTTTAATTGAAAATCATATACATGCAACTAATGCATGTTTATGTTTAAAGCATTGTTTCAATATATTTGGTATTTTAAAAAACAGTGCAAATATGGTTTAAGTACTTGAAACCCACTTTTTCATTTTTAACTTCAAAAAATTGGTAATGTATTTGCATATTATTTCCTCATTTTTTTTCCCTTGAAAATAAAAAATACATGTTTAAGGGTTTTTTAGTAAATTTGTCACAAACAACTCTTTCTTATAATTGATTAAGTACCAAACACTAAAAATTTAAACACTTAAACTAATGCTGTCCATTAACGTTAGTCCCTAACGCTGTCCGCTAACGCTAGTCGCTAATATTGTTCCCAAACAGGGCCATTAACTATTTCCATAATTGGCAAGCAATTTGAATTTCTAGCATGGCAGGGGATGAAGTGATAATTGAATGATGTTGGAATTTTTCACACAAATATAGGGTAGCCAAATTTTAACACTAAATATTTTTTCGAGTTAGACTTTGTCACTAAGGATAGTAAATAATGTATTGTTTGTTTAACACTGTGGTGTTTAGGGAAGTTTACTTATTAGTAGAAGGCTGCAATCGACTTCTGAATTTCCCACCCAAGATAGAGAAAGTTAACTTATAAATTTACAATCTCATCTTTCCCCTCCATATTCCCGCATTTCAACCCATCTACCCTTTCCCTACATGTCCCTCTTCCCGACGTTTCACCATTGCCACCACAACCATTGTGCGTCGCCCGCAACCCTCCACAGCCCCACCCGCCACTCGAATTTGCCTTGCCCAACCGTCACATCCCTAGGTCTACTCATCACAACTCACACGGCTACATTTGCGAAATGAGGTGGGCGGAGGCAACCTAAGGCTAGGGTCGAAGCAGGCTGGGATGGTGAAAATATTATGAGCCTGGCAGTGGCAATTCTAGGAAGTGTGGAGGCCGAGTTTAGGTCAGACAGGGCCATCGAGGGGAGCGGTGGGGCTGACAAGGGGTCAAGCGGAGTAGCCAGAAGGGCTAGGGTGACCAAGGGCATGTCTATCTATTTGGTGGACGAGATGGTTAATTTGTAAACTATGAAAAGTTTAGAGTTAATTTGTTCATTTTTTAAAATTTAGGGTCAAATTGATTCTTTAACATAGTATTGTTCAGACTTCAGTTAGAAGAAAAAACTTGTAGGGGAAAATGGTGCTTTTGAAAATTGATGGAAAAATAATGAAGAAAGTAATCGAGTAAAATACACTCATAATTCCTTAATTTAAATTATTGTATTATCATAATCTTATTTTAAATTTTTATACTATTAGGATCCAAATTATTCTTCATTCATAGTCTTTTTTTTAACATTTTACCATTACCTTTAACAGATTTGTATGAAAAATAATAATTTTAGTTAATTTAAATTTGTTTGAAACATCTATTTACACCTTAAATTTTTAAATTTAATAATTTAATCACTCCAAATAATTATAAATTTAACAATTTTACCTAATTTTTTTTAAAATTCACTTAAACTCACCGAACGCGCCTCACCTGACCACCACTGCCACCGAGAAGAGGGTGATATTCGTAAAAGAAATTTGAAAAAGATAATTGTAAAGCTACAATTAGTTCTTTTTTCTTCCTTCTCTTTTGGGGTAAACATTGGGGTAGCGTAGCTTTGCACGATAGAATATGTGTGAAGCCGGATGATTTCCGTAGGTACAAGTCCAACCATCTATATACATACATATTCAAAGTCAAAGAAGCTTCGTTAACTAATTGCTTGATCGACTTTGAAGCCCATTATTTGGGACTTTGAAAACCAACTAACTTACCCCATCCCGGTTGATTAACTAAGCACACGCTTAGCCGCAATGCCTTCTCAAAATGCAGGATTTTGCTCAACTGACCTAACCATCTCTTTCAAGAGAAGAAAACTGGGAGAGTGAGACTATAATATACAGATGGGTTTCAAGGGTTGAAGCAGCATATTACCTGTCGACAATATGGGCAGTCTCCACAAGTTGTAACCCATGGAACCAGGCAATCAGAGTGGAACCTATGACCGCACCACAATCTTATAACTTCCCTGCCCTCCACAAAACCCTCCAGGCATATACTACAATCCCCTGATTCATTGATCTCGCAGAAAACCTCCAGCTGCAAACCATCCAGTGCCGTCTCTGTAAGACCAGGCGGTTTTCTGTTTTTTTCTTGCGGCAACTCTACTCTTCCTCTCCTAATGTGTTCCCTGCGGTCTGCACCTCGGCTGCTCTGCCTGGACCAATTAAGTTAAATCGAATACTAATCAGAACTGATGATGAAGGGCAATACACAACTCGAAAGTTGTAAGGTGGTTAACGTCTGATTGCTTATTAAATTGTATATGAGCTAATCAAACTTAGTAAACAACACTTCAAACAGGTAGAACTTAGTCGCCACATCAAAAATGTCATTGACCCTTGAAGTGCTGGTACTAAACAATAAATACTTAAGATAAAAAACAGAAGAGAAATGGACTAGAAGGAATACAGGCGCCAGAAGACAAAACTTAGTTGAAGTTCCAAACGTGAAGTTCTTAAAATTCATTTAATCACTGGCACATCATATTTTCAAGGTAACTCAAATGGTTAGTGGCCCAATCTCATCGTATCGTATCATCATCATCATACTACACCTTAATCACAACTATATTAAGGTCAGTGGTATGTGATCTAAAATGAGTTAACATCATTGATTCATATATGTAAAAAATATAGTAGTGATCAAGTTCAAATGTCGTTCCTACCGCAACCTTCTTAAAAATGAATAATGAAATGAAATTTTGTAATCATCATCATCATCTTCATTGTAGAATCAGATTTTTTTTCACTCACATAGGAAATATTATGAGACGCTGATGAGTTGACATAGTTGTTATAGTCATATCCATTTACAAGATTGATGTTGTAAACAAATGACGTAACATACATGAGCATAGTTAGTGTGCCAATATAAAACTACTAATATAAGTATCAAAATTTCAACAATAGCATCAAGAACTACACAATTAGAAGTTCATATAAGATATTCCCTACAGCAATTAACCAACTCAGACATATTACTTGACATAAGATTAAGTTTAGCTAGTGCAGAAAAAGGGATGATAGATGAGCATAAGATATCCTGCTACATTTTCTTGATAGAAAAATCTGTAAAAATCTGTTTTCTATTAGCATGTTGCTACAAACACTAAAATATGAGTACATGATTTTCATAATCTTAGGTGTCAGTGTCAGTGTGTGTGTGCGTGTGTGTAGGTCTCATTCAACTTATTAGGACCAAACAAGCTTTGACACGTGCGAATTAGTGAGTCATTGTGGGAGCTTAACAATTTACAGCATGCATGTAGCATTATTCTTTAATTAAGTGAAAGGTCTTATTTCTATTAAACAGCTTCAGAAACCAAGTCAGCTTCCTAACGAACATTTAATAACATGATTTTGCAAAGTGGCCTAACCCAGGTGTAACTAGTTATTTTCTCAACAAAAAGCATGTTGAGTCATACAGATACCAATCTGCAACAGAGGGCGAACTCCTGTTTATGCAATCACCTCTTGATTAGTTTAACCATAAAAAACACAGCAACCTGGAAGATACACTGAGTTCAGAAGGTAGAGGAATTTCAGCAGTTACATTTTCTAAAGATAGGTAATTTCTAGTGGGTACAGATGATGAAAAGGCAAGGACAGGAGTGTGGAGTAGAACTTTGAACCTCAAGCAACAACTTCAAAACGTTGATCATGATACCAAACATTAAGTCATTAGCTTATAAGTAATGGTTGTGAAGGATCGTACTTGTAAGGCCTCTCAAGACATGACAGAAATTGAAAATTGGTACTTAAGACTAGTCATCCACAGAGTATCATACACTTAGAACTCAACATTTGAAACCTAACTGAGCATAGGTTATGAAATTCCCTAAGTTCAAAGATTCAGGACAGAAGAGAAATAAGTTTACCGATAAACAGAGAAACATAAGATAAGTATGAGATTAACCTGTTTGCAGGACTGGACACGCCTCCTAGTCGCTCAAGAAGCCTGGCCCTTGCAAGCAACACAGCTCCAGGAAGCCTCTCTCTGGGGCTTAAAACTCCCCTGCTTAAGCTCCTTGGAACTTCTCCATCTCCACCTGCTGTCGATTGAACCTGGCTACTATATTGACTAAGCCTCGTAGATGAACGCTCCTGATTGATCAACACAAACACATTGTGAGATTAGCAGAATGTAACCACAAATGCAGTTGGCCACAGTACTGATAAACGCTTATTCAAGTTTATAGTTGAATTTAAGCCAAACTTATAAAGCATGGCCCTATCTGATTCATGCGAATCAAAATAATTAATCGGCTTAAGTCATATACTTGAGCAAGTGAAACGGAGAATTACTGAGTGAGGTGATGAACGCTGAGAGTGGTGGCTGGAAACGGAAGAACGGCGGAGCGGAGGAGCGCAGGCATGATTCTGGCGGCGGATTAAATTGTGGTGAAAGAGGGTGGGCTCAAGAGAAGATCCAAAACCTGAACCCGGTTCGGGTCGGGCCGACCTCGATCTCCGACTGTAGAACAGCTCTGAAGCGCTCGTCATGCAACCCGATCTGGCGTTGGGACCAATTGATTTCTTATCGCTTTTTTCCTTTTTCGCGAAGAAGATAGAAAAGAAACGATTGATTATAGAAACCCAACTGAGCAGAGCTTCGAGGAAACCTGGGACTGGGTTCGTCGAAAGGACGACAAAGGAAACGATTGTTAAATTCGCGGAAAATGGATATTCTTTTCCGTTCAGGTTCAGGTTGATTAAAAAGAGTTAGCGGTTACACTTAACGTGTTTTGTAGGGTAAACTATGAAAAATTACAAGATTTAATAAAAATTTCAGTTTATCACCTCTAGTTAAAAAAAAAAAAAAAAAAAAAATTATTTCATCTATTTTAAAAAATATTCAATTAACTCTTGAAATTTAATGAAATCTTCAATTATTCTTTTGACTGTTTGTAATATTGACTGATTGTTAAAGATTTTAGAAGTAATTACACTAACTCAATCTATACAAGAAAATGCCCGTTTCTAATTATTTCTAATTATATATAGTATAGTTTTTTAAAACAATGGCAACTTCTTTCTAATAAAATGTTGAATCAAAACCCACATTGAAAAAATGCATATGTTATTTGATGTTATTGATTGATGATACCATTATTAGTTATAAATTATCACACTCAATAATAAATAGTACAATTTTATAATTAATTGTGATACCACAAATCAATAACAATACATCACGTATGCAGGTCTGAAAACTTTCCCCACTCGGGATGAAGCAAGATTTTGTTACATACTGAGAGAGTAATTAACATGTGGGGTATGATGTGATGGTGTCTGAGGTTAATTTGGTGTTAGGAGGAGTATAATGCGTACATGAATGATGCATCAACATCACAGGTGGGTGGAACATAGATAATATGGTTACCAATTAAGTTTCCACAGAGCATGCATGGGCCGGGGAATGAGCAGGGCGGGCTAATCATGGGGTATGCGGAAACCGAGTCTCTGTTAAATTATATAAATTATGATCGTAACGGTAGTATTTTCTGATATAAATATAATATAGGGACTATATTTAAAACAAATACATAGTTTAGGGATTAACTTACATTTAGAGCAACAAAAATGAATGCACAGGGCCTATCTAGGGCTGAAAACGAGCCGAGCCGAGTATTAGATTGTTTATATTAAGCTTGAAAATTATACCGAGTCTGAAATTGTGTTCAGACTTGGCTTGAAAATAATATGAACGAACGAGCTTTAAATCAATCGAGCTCGAGTCGAGCTCGAGCTGTTCACGAATATCAATGAAAAAATTGGGATAAAATCGAGTCGAGTCGAGTATTAAGCTGTTCATGTTAGACTTGATAAATGTATCGAGCTTAAAATTTTATTCAAGCCTGGCTTGAAAATAATTTGAATGAGCTCA
>JBBYHH010594041.1:0-10632 GCA_038382905.1 Daphne laureola
GATCTAGTCGATCCGACCTCCGGTTTTAAGTAATGTTCCGTTTGGCTAAGGGCTCTGTAGGTGTAGCTTGCATGCATACATGTAGAAATCAGATATCTGTAAAGTGTATAAGCGGAATGTTATGTATGGATATGTTTCTGGTTAAGATTGAAATGTATGATGATTGTTATGGAACAATTGTTATGAAATAAGTTATGATGTTGTTCTTTTAAGAACTTTCTGCTATGACTGTTTATCTGTTTGAAGAGCCTCTACCCGGTAGTGAAAGGGTAGACTCTTTTCTGGATATTTCTGGCCTGAGCGGAGCTCAGTAGGTTGTGTTATATTGTGATTTTGTTTTGCAGGTTTAAGCGAAACATAAAAAGGTACGTGATGCTTTTCTGTATTCCGTGAATAGGGACTAGGGTAATGGGTGAATCCCACTTATAAGCTACGTGTTAAGAGAAGAATGGGTTTTGTTCACCGCCGCCCCGCTGACCCGCATCCGCTTCCCGCTGGGCCGAGCAACGCTGGGGGTGGTAGTAACACAGGTGGTTGAACAATGCGTCACTTGCAGGTGACACCAGACACTAGTTCAAGGCCCAAGGCGCCAGTTAGGAGGCGCCATCAGGCGGCACCCGACATTGGTTTCCAAGGAAAGCAGCCAGTTGCTGGAGCTAGCAGGCAACTTGAGACGTGGGTCTGCTTATCTCCCCTTTCCAGCTTGCACTCACAGGTTGTCCAAAATATTTTAATCTTATCCATTGGATATTTCCTTGTAACACCTATTTTATCCCTCCTAACCCTTTTATATGTAATTTTAGGTCACGGGTAGTTTAGGTACCTAGTTTTAGTATATATAAACCCTTTAGGATGAGATTTTAGTGTTCATATTTTGTGGTTGGTAGCTCCAATTTTGAGGTTGAAGCCCTAGTTCAAAACTAGCTTCTTGAGCTTGGACTTTTAGCCTTCGACCTCAATTTCTTAAGGGGTTTAAGGGCTAATTTATGGAGAAGCAATCTAAAGGTGAATTCTAGCCTTTCACCTACTTTTACATCTTTTGATAAGTGCTATTATATGCTTCCATGTCTACTTTTTAGTAGTAGTAGAGTATGATTTATGCTTGTCTTAGTATTATCATGCTTAGGTTGTAATTAATCTTTCTCCATGATTGTTCGTAGTTGATTTCAGTTTGTTGTGAGTTTTTCTCATAGCATACTTTCTTGGTAGCTACTCACATGTGCATACATTCTAGGTGTTCAATCAAATGCCCGAGAGGGCCTGAGTAAGTGTCTATTGGTGAATAGTTTGGCATTTTATACTCGCATGTGCATGCATTCTAGTATGCTTTCTTGGTAGCCTTACATGGAGCCCGATAGGTCCTGAGTAAGAGTCTATTCGTGAATTGTTAGGCGTTGTATATCCTCAGAGAGATCACTCTTGGACCACAAGAGTGGCCAGGTGGTGACCTCTCTCATACGAATGGCGGACCGCAGTGCTCGAGAGGGGGGGCGGGATGATGTTAGTAAGTCACCTCAATGAATGAAATTAGAGATTGATTGTATGCTTTCTCGCTATCGATGTATTTTTTTTTGAGTTAGTTAGCTGAATTTTGTTGTTTCGTAGGAATATGTGGTAGTTTGTGATGTGCTAGTGATTCTAGGATGATGCCTTAGAATCTGATTCTAGTCAGTCAGACGATCCTTGGGAGCTAGAGATGACCCTTGTCATTGGTCAGTGGTATTAGAGATAATCCATGCTTCTAGGACACCACTTTAGATGCACGGACATGTTACTTAGGACGCATGTTAATACTACGAAAGCCCATGGTTATTGATCCATGAATGATACCACTTCTTCACCTTCATGATTTATTGCCTTTCCTTGTTTGCATGCTCATCACTTATCCATGTTCTGCCTCTGTCACTTCTGTCTGCATTGCATTCATGCTTGCATGTACACAAGTAATTTGCTAAAATACTTAAACACTAGATTCCCTTGGGTTTGAGCCACTGTACTATGATACGACATTGTTAGGGATAAATGAGGTGTTTATAAATGTATTTGTTTAGTTTATTGTTTGCATGTACTTCAATACGACACTATTGTCTTTACGCACCTCAGCACATTCTTAATAGGGTCCCTACCAAGAACATAGACACTTCTCCATATGAGTTATGGAAGAAGAGATCCCTGAATTTGAGCTACATGCACCCTTGGGAGTGCTTGGTGTATGTGCATGTTCCGGACCACCCTTTGGGGAAATTGGGTCCACGGGGAAAGATGTGTGTTTTCCTCAATTTTAGTGCACAAGCAAGGGGGTATGTGTTCTTAGACATAAGTCACAAGAATGACTTGGTGTTAATGTCAGAAATGCCAACTTTCTAGAAAATGAGTTTCCTAAAGTTGTTGAATGTAATGACATTACATCATTTGGTCCAATCCTCGAGGAGGATCAACCAAGTACCTAAAAGGTACTAGTTGTACAAGGTGTACTTACTCTAGAGGGAGTACCTCTACTACAAGGAGTTATGACTCCTAGTAATGATTCCATTGATATGGAACATAATGGACAATATTCACAAGAAGGTGGACTTTTCCAAGAAGGAGTTGAGGATGTACAAAAGCATGAATCCATGCACCCGTGTTGACAAGATCAACAACGGAAATAAGACAACCCAAAAATGGGGAATCTCGGAGGGTGACACTAATTTGGTTGCATCTGAGATAGATGAAACGAGTACCATTAAGGAAGCTCTTGAATATGCACAAAGAGATAAATGGCTAAGTGCAATGAATAATGAGTTGCAGTCAATGCACACAAATGGTGTGTAGGAATTATCAGATCTTCCTCACTGTAGAAAGGCCATTGGTAATAAGTGTGTGTTAAAGATTAAGAGGAATTCTGATGGAAGTATCAAGATATATAAATCCCGTTCGGTGGCCAAGGGATTCACACAAAAGAAAGGTGTTGATTTTAAAGACACTTTCTCACTTGTTGTGAAATTTAATTCCATTAGATTGCTACTTGCTATGTAGCTAACTTGGACCTAGAATTACATCAAATGGATGTAAAGACCACCATTCTCGATGGTTATTTAAGTGAAGAAATCTATATGAGACAACCAAAAGGGTTTTTCCAAGATGGTCTTGAGAATAATGTATGTAGACTTAAGAAGTCTATCTATGGTCTTAAACAAAAAAAACTTCAAGACAGTGGTACGTGAAGTTCCACCATGCAGTACCTAGGTATGGATTTGTGATGATGCATGAAGACAATCGTGTTTACTTATTATCATCTAGTTCTAGGTATGCTATTATGACTTTGTATGTAGATGACATACTTATAGCATGTAGTGGGATTAAGTTGTTGAAAATTATTAAAGGATGCTTGTCCTCCACGTTTGACATGAAAGACATGGGGGAAACTTCTTTCATTCTAGGTGTTAACATACGCCGGAAAAGAAAGGAAAACTTGTTAGCCCTTTCACAAAAACCTTATGTTTATAAGATTCTAGAAAGCTTCAACTTGACCAACTCAAAGCCCATGAACAGCTCACTTGCATATGGTTGCAAAATTGTAGAAGACATGTGTCCTAAGACTCTAAAAGAAAAGGAATAAATGAAAAACATACCATATCTTAGTGCTATTGGATCCTTAATGTATGCCATGTTAAGTACATGGCATGATATTAACCAAGCAGTTAGCTGTTACCAAGATATTCTTCCAACCTTGAAATGCAACATTGAAAAAGTTTGAAGAGGGTTCAGGGTACCTTAAAGGTACCAAAGACTATTGGCTATGTTATCAAGCAACCAAGCTTGATTTACATGGCTACTCTGATTTTTATTGAGGTGGAGATGGAGACTCCCTTAATTCTACATTTGTTTATGTGTTCATGATAAATGGTGGGGCTACTACTTGGTGTAGTAAGAAATAGACTTGTACAACACTGTCAACTATGGAGGCTGAGTTTGTCTCATGTGCCTCAGTTGTATAAGAAGCTGTTTGGCTTGGTTACTTCCTTAAAAACTTGGAATTAAAGATTTCAGTGGAAAGGCATATTACTATGTTTATTGATAGTATGGCAGCCATGACTTACACTAAGGATCCCAAGTACTATGGAAAAACCAAGAACATTCGTGTGAAGTAAAATTTTGTACGTGATGCAATTGAAGTTGGTAAAGTCAAAATAGAGTATATTTCTACGGACCTTATGGTGGTAGGTCCTCTCACTAAGCCATTGTCAGCACTTGTATTTGTTCATCATGTAAGAGCAATGTGTCTTCCTAGATTGTAGTTATGTTAGCTTAAACTTCACCACTTTGTTTTCACACATGTTTGTATTATGTTGAATGTAAATAAAGACGTTTATTTATGATTACATAATATGTTCAGTTCATGAAAACACAAAGAAAATTAGAACATTTCAACCATAGGCATTAGAAAGACTTTCTCACACAAGTCCTTCGCCCTTAATCTTGTGTAGAGTTAAGGATGAGATAAGATAAAGAATCAAAGTATATTGTTTCTAAAGAAACATGTAACTTAAAATACTTATATTTTTTAGTGGGAGTCATGCACCAACACATGACACTTTAGATATTTATGTTGCCTTGATTTTAAATATTCAAGATGAGATGAACAAGTTCATAAAGTTTGTATGACCACCATACCTACTAGCCTATGTTAAGTGTAAGTGTTGGCTTACTAAATGATATTTCATGGTTTTTGTGACATATCCTGATTTTATTTCATAAAGGGAGTACATTATTGGTGTTTTAAGAGGGAGAAATGGCATACCCCTCTACAATGAGTGGACATCATTCCAAGTGGGAGTGGTGTAAGTAAAACATCCAATTAGTGTTTGTCGTATGGAACTTGAAAGATGTACTTTAAGTGTTCCATGTCCATGAAATATGTGTTTCGAGTGGGAGTGGACATCATTCCGAGTGGGAGTGGTGTAAGTAAAACATTCTTTCTTTGGCCTCATTTTATGGACATGAAACACTTAGAACACATCTCTCAAGTTCCATAAGAACACTAATAGGGTGTTTTACTTACACCACTCCCACTTGAAATGATGTGCACTTAATGTAGAGGGGTGTGTCATTTCTCCCTCTTAAAACAGCAATAGTGTACTCCCCTTATCAAATAAAAGGAGGAGATCTTGCAGATCCGTAAAATATAATCTAGTAAGGCAACATTTACACCTAAAAGCGTAGGCAAGTATGTATGGTGGTCATACAAACATGATGAACTTGTTCATCTCATCTTGATTATTACAAATCAAGGCGACATAATGAGCTTAAGTGTCATATGCCGGTGCATGACTCCCACTCAAAAGTATAACTTTGCAAGTTATATGTTTCTAGGAAACAACATACTTTGAGTCTTTAGCTTGTCTCATCATTAACTCTACATAAGATTAAGGGCGAAAGACCCATGTGAGAAAGTCTTTCTAATGCCTATAGTTGACATGTTCTAATTTTCATTGTGTAAATCATAGAATTGAACAAAGTATGTGATGATAAACAAACAACATTATCTAACATCCAATATAGTATATATGTGACACCGAAGTGGTGAAGTTCAAGCCAACATATTACGATCAACGTAGAGCCATTGCTCTAACATGATGAGCAAATACAAGTGGTGGTAAAGGCTTAGTTAGAGGATCTACTACCATAAGGTATGTAGAAATGTATTCTATCTTGACTGCACCATCTTTAATTTTATCTCTTACAAAATTTGATTTCATACTTATGTGTTTGCTCTTTCCATGACAGTTGGGATCTTTGATGTAAGTCATGGCCGCCATACTATCACTGAAAATAGTAATATGCCTTTCCACCAGAATTCAAAATTTCAAGTTTTTTAAGAAAAATCATAACCACGGGGCCTCCTGCAGCTGAGGCACATGAGATAAACTCAGCCTTCATTTGTGATTTCTGGTACACGAGGTACATAGCTCCTTGATTTAGTTTCTGATTCTGATAGGAGGTAGTCTCGATTAGTTCTATTATGATATATGTGTATTTCTGGGTGAGCACGATTTTGGTTTGACTAATAGTTGACTTTCTTGATTATGATTAGCAGCAGCAGCAGTACCTTGTTGTGATCGACGGAGTCTTGATGACTCGATCACACAAGTATAGTACGTATTCAGTTATAGCATACTTTGGGCTCTGTAGACGTAGCATGCGCATGTAGCTAGTAGCATTTTATTCTGTTGGTCTATATATTTTATTTCTTGGGGAGTTCTTGCCCAACGAAATGGGCAGGACTCCTTTTTGGTGTATGTAGCATTATTTTTATGCTTTTTTGACTGCGAGATTTTTCATGAAACCGCTAACGTGTTTTGGGTGCAGGTTTAGGGCTTAATTAGAAAGCCTTAAAAACTTTCAACGCGTTAAGCAATTAGAAATAAGGGTCCCTTTTCAACATCGCCGCCATCCCTGCCACCGCTATCACTACCGCCCACGCTTCCGCCAATGCACTAGGGAGGGGGTGGTGGTGACAATTTGGTATCAAAGCTTAGGTTTGTGTTGGGTATGTTGAGGCGGGCAACCCCGGTTTCACTGGTCAGTTTCAGGATGATTCATGAGGAGTCTGTTGATCAACTTCTTTTATAGACTGTCTTGGAATCGGGGAGTGGGACTACGGGCGGTCAGTTTAAACATGCCTAACAGAATCTAAGGCTTGGGTTAAACTTAGGTAAAACAGAAATTGCGCCAGACTTGTCCATTAAGGAAATGGACGTCTAAATTTAAAATTAGGGGAGGTGAAAGTTTCTGCCGGAATTTCAATTCCGCTTCTTCTTCTTAAGTAGTATATATCATATATTGCATCTACACTACAGAGCCATTAGGAAATATTGTTGCTTGCTTTATTGAAAGTTAACCGTTATGTCATGCTCTTTCTGTATGGGATGTCAGGATATGGTGACACTGAGATCAGGGACACTGATTCTGCTCCTTTCGAAGTCACAGAAGGAGGTGATGAAACCCGTGTCAGCCATAACCAAGTCTACAGGTTCCAGTGAACCTGATAGGGATACTCGGATAGATACGTTCATTCTTGAACAATGTATGGGCCGAGGGAGAATAAGGTGACCACGAATGCATGTTACTTCCCTGGTTCAGGATAGTTCTTATGATTAGTCTGAGGTTGTGGCCACTGAGGTGGCACATTCTGATATACGTATCACCACACTTACTAGTTCTAGGAACTATCGGTCTAAGTCTATTTCGGATGATCAGGAGTACGATGATAGGATATACCCTCACGCTAAGAGGGCGCGGTTAGAGAGTCAATCCGACATTTCTGTTCAGGTTCATCACCGAGACAGGGACATCGAGGATTCTGAAATTTCCCGGAGGGCACAGAGGAAACAGGTTGTGCGCGCTGCGGCTCCAGATAAAACCACTATGATGGAGCACTTCCAGTGCCTCAGTTCCCCTAGTTTCACTAATAAGGGAGGACCGGAGGCGGCTGAGTCTTGGTCTAGCAATATGGATCGTTTATTGGTAATGCAGGGCCTCCCGTCTGAGGAAATGGTTTCACTAGCCACCTTCAACTTAGGCGACCGCCCATAGAATTGGTGGAAATCATTAGATCTCGATCTATATGAATGGAATTATAAATATTAAGCGACATATGGGTATTAGGAATTTTCACGAGCATTTGAGAAAGCAAGTAGAACCTTAACATCTGGTCCTTGGATACCGCATTGGAGATGTCGTCCAGGATCTTTGTTATATACCATTCAATACCATAGTATGTGCCACCGAGGAGATGACGCCAGTCAGACCCAACACATTCTTTAACAATTCAACACGAGTAACAAGTACATGTCCACGAAGATGCAAGAGCCAACCGTAATGATGATGACACACACAAATCAACAAAATGACCCAGTGAGGAGCATTCACATTCTACATCAACTTTACAGTATCAGAGTAAATAAAAAGCTACAACAAAGATCAACGAGTCGTTCAAGATTAGTTAGTTGACGTTAGCAAGTACCAGTTAGTCCTAGGACTCGGTATTGTCTGTTGTTACCATGTTGAAAGACTGACAATTTAACTCGGAGTGCAACAAGATGCAATCGGAGGATGGGACACCACTGTGAAGACCTAGATAGTAGTCTAAACTACCACTCCCTCGAGAAATAGATGGTGGTTCAAGTATATTAGCTCAGTGAGAGAATGAGTCTGTGGAAGATATCACCGTCAGGATAACATAGTGTGTTAGTTCTTAGTTCAGTGATTTGGTATCTGTGGGACACTGGCTGTGCTCAAATTTTAGGGTTTGCCTACCAGTCACTTACCTCAGACTGGTGGGTAAATTGGCGTTATTTACTTTGACATGGATTTACTTCTGTTCTGACATCCCTTACCTTGTGATAGTTGTTCAATTTCCGTTAGTGAATAGCATTCAAAGATTTGAGGATTAGGGTTGTGGACCCTGTCTAAGAGTTGGTTGAGGAATCACATTAAGGAAGTTGTGGTTTACTCAAGAAATAGGAAATGAGGTCACTTTCTGGTAAAGATTCCAGCACTGGGGGAACTGGAGGTTATAAGGTTTGTTTGTCTACCACCTTTCTATTCTGAATTCGCAAGTTAGAATCTTAAAGTTCGCTACTATGGAGTACAACCCTGTGATTTTTCTTGAGAAGGGATAAACTCTTCGGGAATGGGTCAGGTTAAATTTATGTGGAAGAATGAGTGTTCTTTCCCTAAAAGGTATGGGCCACTACCGAGGAAGCAGTTTTGAAGTATGCTACAGAAACTTTGTTGTGTATCGAGTCGACCCACACATGTGTTTCGATTCGGGATCAAGTTTTGACACTCTATTATGAAATTCTGACTTATGGCAGATATGTCCAATGATCCACTCTGTACCAATTCCTCTCTGTGGGAAACCAATAAGGTGTTCTAAATTATGTTCGATATTTGAATCTATTGTTGCACCGGCACGATGTTCTGTTGGTTCAAAGAAAAGTTGCACGATTGACATTCCATGTGTCAGTAATCTACTAGTAAGTATGGTTTCTACACCAATTGTGTGCCAACAAAGGCAATTTTGGAGTTCACATTCTGGGTATGGAATATGTTAGTTTGGTGATGTTCTGCATGTATAAGTTAAGGTTAGAAATCGTTGAGGCAACCCGATATTGCCGATATTGATGTGTACACATAAGTCCTTGCAAGATAAGTTTGATATTGTTAGTATTCTGATACTCCAAATTTAGAGTCTGAAGATACGTAGTATCTTAAGATTCACTTCACCTTGTGAGATCGTATGGGAGTTTTGAACTCCATTCTATCTAGTAGTGATCCATATCATGTGGAATGATTCAGTATTACCTTCCAATGGTATCTGTGACTCATAGTCACTCTGTGACTACGTTCTGATTGTCTTTGATTTGAGATCTGACATCTGACATCTGACATCTGTTTTTTGTTACACCACTTTGGTGTTCTGTGAAACACCCTACAGGTGTTCTGTTCTGCACCATTGTAGTTGGGTGTTCTGATTTGTTCTGTTTTGTTTTATACTATATCGATTGGTTATTCTAATGACAGTCCGGGTTTGGAACCCGTTAGAGATATGACACGTGCTAGTAATGATGTGGTTTCATTATTCTGTTAAGGTGTCTACCGTATTCTCTATTGGTAAGCTCGAGAAGAACCTCTGAGAGTTAGTTTGACCACATAGTGATGGCTAGTTTGCATCACTGAACTTCTTTACAACAGGGTAATCGGTAGCTATTCTGTATTGGGGGTTAATCTTAAGTTTCTAACAATGTTCAGTTCTTGAGGACATGACTCAGGAATTGCCTTATTCCGTGTAACTTACAGTTTAAGTTTCTCTAAGGATGTTCGGAAATGGTTATGAAATTAAAGATACTCTTGGAGGATCAAGAATTCTAAGGGGGAGAGAATGTTACAGTCACCTCATGCGTAGGGTAATTTTTCAAGAAGAATTCCACGAGGGTCAAATTCTGTCATCACCGGGACTTTGTTTCATACGTGTGGAACATGTTTTCTAATGATTCCCAAGTCTCAGGAATTTATTTAAAGTTCATTTCTGCGCGATTTCACATTTTTAAGTTGGTACGTGAATCCCAAGCCATTTCACCAAAATTCGGTTGCAGAGATGAAATCATCATTTTTGTAAAATTGGATGGAAAGGGGCATTTTGGTCATTCACCTAGGTGGGGAGGCTAATGTTAGTGCGAAGAGAGAAGAAATGATTTTTTTGTTATGATATGAATTTTATTAAGGTTAAGTTTATTAAAGAAGGAAGTGGATTACATGTGTCCTAATATAATGGTGTATGGAAGGACAAGAATCTAATCTAAGGGTGGAGAATCAAGATGGGAGAGGATAATATTGCAAGATAAGGTGATTTAAAATTTACATAAGATAATAAAGAGAAGAAAAATCATTTAACAAAAAAAAAATAAATTCGTATTCTCTCTCTTCATGGCCGAATTCTCTTCTCCCACTCTACCTTCATTGTGTTCTTCATTGTTCATCAAGTGTTCTTGGTGTTCTTCACTAAAAATTCAAGGAATCATCATCCAAACATCAAGATTTAAAGAAGTAAGTATGTTTTCATGATTATTTCATGAAGATATTAAG
>JBBYHH010594152.1:0-10632 GCA_038382905.1 Daphne laureola
CCTTCTTGGAAGCTTCAGACAGCTTGGAAGGTTGGGGATCTTCTGGATGTTAAGACTCCGGAATGCCTCCTCAAGGATCCTATTTCTGAGGAGAACTTCAATAGTTTTAATGCCAGGCTTCGACAATTTGTTAACTGGTTCGCCCAAGACCCCGGCAAACTGTACCCGGTGCCAATTCATTGGCGGCTGATTACCCAAGGTGTGTTCACGTACCTTGGATTGATAAAGAGTGATCTGGCTGCGCTCGGGATTCGAGATTGCCCTTCGTTCATTCAGGACATTGCCTTGGTTCGGCGTCTTCGTCGGGAGATTTCTCACGATGCTTTCATCAAAGGTTATTGCTCTTTCCTTAGTGTATATTTTACCCTCTAATATTAACTCTAATTTATTCTATCTTTTTTGCAGATATAAGCTTTTCGGATGATGATGTGGAGATCGATTTCGAGGGCGTCTTCAAGCACGCTATTGATGGGACATCTGCTTCTATCCCCGACCCCAGATCTGAACCTGCTGTGAGAAAGAAGGTTCCGAAGATGAAGAGGGGTCATGCCTCTGGCATTCCCGAATCCATTGCTGCCGAAGACATAGCTGAAGGTTCTTTTGAGGCCGCTGAAGTGCTCGACATTTCTGGTGGTGCGGGTTCTCCTCATCGTAACTCAGGTGAACATGTGCTAAACATTCCTGAGGGCATCACGATTGACTCCGTGATGGATGAACTTTATGACGAAAGGAGGAAGCTCGCCCGGGGGAAATACAAAATGTTTACCCCAGCCAGAGAGGCGCCTGATGATGTTCTCCCGATGGAGTACGCGTTAGGTAAGAATAAGTCAGTCCAATTGCGCTCCCTTCCCTTTTGTCCTATTTTTCACAACTTAAATCGCATATTCGGGAATGATCCGCTTCATTACTTGTCTGGATGCCATTTTTGTACTCTAGGTTCAGACTGGAGAGAAAGTCAGGAGCGATGTCACCAACAGAGGGATGCTCGGCTCCTACAGCGAGATGAAGATCTTATTCCTCGAGAACCAGGGTGGCTGGTTCACGAGGATCAAAGTTTATTGGATGATGAAGATACCCAAACCATTACTACGGAAGTATGAAGGGGCATTACCATTTCCCGAACCATGAATGACCTCCAGACTCTCCTTCCGGACCTAGATGTGGTGGCTTTAAGAGTTGCTGTTCAGGCTGCCCAAGTATTTTTCTTCAAACCTTCCAAGTCTTTATTTTCCCGTTGCCATGACATATATTAATGTCTCTATTTGCAGATGCATTGTACGACAGGTTGGATGAATTAGCCTATTCGAGCTACCAATACTATCCAGTCTGAGACCGAGCTCAAAGTGTCCAGGGCTTTGTTAGTAATTGCTAAGATGATCCAAAGGATCAATCTTTACGAATAAGTCATGGGTCGGCGTCGCAGCCCGAATGAGTCCTTCGAGGTCCCGAATGATGAGGTTCGGGAGGAATTGAAGCAGGTTGGTACCGAGGCTGAGGTAGCTTACTCTGAGGCTGATGGAGCTTTCTCTGGGGCATTGGCCTCCCAAATGAAGGAGCAAAGAGATGCTGAGAACACTGTCTACAAGCTTCAGGCTGAAATCAAGCTTCTCCAGAAGAAGGTGGATGATTCTGAAGTTGACTTTACCAACCTTAGGAATCATTTTGGTGAAGAGAAGAGAGAGCTTCAGGAGAAGATTGCTGGCTTAGAGGTAGTGGCTCAGAGGAGGGCTGAAAGGGCCTCCGGGTTCAAAAAATAGGTGATGGATATGGCTATTACTGCTGCTGGGAAATTTCACGAAGGTTTTTGCCTTTCCTGAAAGCAGGTGCTGGAGCATTATCCAGGTGTTGACCTTTCAGGTCTTGACTCTAAAAAGATGTGTGCGGTAGATCCTTCCTGGCTTTTCTTTTGAGTTCGGCCTGTTCTCTTTTGCCTTCGAGCATATCTAGATTGATCCTTAGTCCTTTTTCATTTTTGTCTTCTTTGAAGTGTTGAACTCCTCAACTAGTTTTTTAGCAGCATCCACGTATTTCTTCAGGCTGGGTTCTCTGACCTCATATTCTCCGTTCATTTGCTGAACTAGTAAGTTTGAGTCGCTAAATGCCGTGAGAGAGCGGATACCTGCCTTCTTGGCCAATTCTAAGCCTGATATGAAGGCTTCGTACTCGGCCACATTATTCGTAATCGGGAAATTAAATTTGATAGAGCAGGTGACTTTCATCCCTTCAAGACCCTAGAGTACCAGCCCGGCCCCTTGATTTTCTTCTCCAGAAGCTCCATCGATGTGGAGCGTCCATACTGGTTCATTTGTGGCTTTGGGGTTTTGGTCTTCTAACTCGAAGGGTAATTCTGCTATGAAATCGGCGAGTGCTTGTGCCTTGATGGCTTTCCTTTGTTCGTATATGATCTCATATTCTGATAGCTCGATGCACCATTTGGCCAATCTTGCCGAATGGTTGATTTTTCTCATGATGTCTTTGATCGGTAAGCTGGTCTGGACCAAGATGCTATACCCGAGGAAGTATGGTTTCAGTCTTCGGGCAGACAAGATGAGAGCATAAATTACCTTCTCAAGCATTGGGTACCGGACTTCTGCTCTGTGCAAGGATGTTCTCACATAGTATACTGGCCATTGATGTCCTCGGTCATCCTCTTAGACTAGAACCGAACTTACTGCTTTGTGTCCGACTGCAAGGTAAATGATCAGGGGCTTACCCTTGGTCGGTTGTCTTAATGTTGGCATCTTCTTCAAGTATGCTTTTATGCCTTCCCATGCATTATGACATTCGGGGCTCCACATGAAGTTGGCCCTCTGGGCAGCCTTTTGTTCCTTGGTCAGTTTGTCTCCTTTCTTGACCCCGATCATACCAGGCTCGGCTCCTTCCTTGACCAGTAATTTAAAGAAGGGTCTGTATTTGTCTTCGTACCTTGATATAAACCTGCTTAGGGCTGTTATTCACTCGAACAGCCTTTGCACGTCTTTGATGGAAGTAGGAGTTTTGGTATTCATGAGAGCATCTATCTTTGCAGGGTTCACATCTATACTGCGTTCGTACACCATAAACTCGAGGAACATTCCTGCTTTTACTCTGAATAAGCATTTGTCCGGATTGAGTCTTAACTGGTACCTTCAAAACCGATCGAAGACCTCTTCCACATCCCGAATCAAGTCATCCTCTTCCTTGCATTTTATAATGATATCAACTACGTAGACTTCCAGATTCTGGCATATTTGATCCCTGAAGATCCGATCCATGAGCCTTTGGTATATGGCTCTGACATTTTTTAGTCCAAAGGGCATCCTTTTGTAACAGTCGATGTCGGAGTCACTGATAAAAGATGTTTTTTCCTCATCTGCGGGATTCATTCAGATCTGGTGGTACCCGCTGTAGGCGTCCAGAAAACTGAGCCTTGCGTGCCCTACTGTGGAGTCCACTAGTCTGTCTATCGGTGGAGTAGGGTATGAATCCTTCGGGCAAGCGTCATTTATGTTTGTGAAATCAATGCACATGCGTAGCTTGTTTCAATCTTCCCTGGTTGCAACCATTGGGTTACTTATCCATTCGGGATACGTGACTTCCCTGATGACGCCCGCATCTAATAACTTTTAAATTTGCTCTTTGATGGGGGCGTTAGTACGCTTCTTTTACTTTATTGATCTTGCATTCGGGTTAACGTAGAGATTGTGTTGAATTATTTTTTGATCGATCCCAGGCATATCACTCGGAGAGTAGGCAAACAAGTCTTTATTTGACTGAAGTAGGGTTACAATTTTTGCTTTGCTTCCCTCGGGAATGTTTTTCGCAACTCTGGTGGATCTGTCTTCTATCAACATGACCTCTTCTGTGACTAAATCATCATTTTCCTCTGACGCTGTGTTGTTAGTTTTTGGATCTCAGCATTCGGGTTATCAGCCTTCAGAGTCTTCTAACTGATGACCATTACATCTTTTGCTTCCTTTTGATTGATGTAAATGGACGCATCACCTTCATCGATCTCGAATATCACTATCAAGTATTTAACGTCGCTTCTCAAGTGAATTTCCCTTTAGGTTTCCCTTCCGATGATGGCATTGTAAGCTGAGGGTACATCAATGACTAACCATTTGATCATTAAGGTAGTGTACCTGATCTCTCCTTCTGGGCCCGAACCCACAAACATTGTCGGTAGCTCAATACATTCGAGGACAGGTAACTCCTCAGGCCCCACTCCATATGTCGCGGTCTTCACTAGGGTGAGTCTGCTATATTTGAGGTTCAGTCCCTTGAATATCTTCCCAAACAGTACATCTGTGTTCGATCCATCATTGCAAATGACTCTCTTGCGTCGACCATTCCGATCCTGACTGTGATGACCAGAGGGTCATAGTGTGGGATTTTTACCTCTATACCGTTGACCCTTTTTATCTTGTCCGAGGGACCTCCATAGTTGAGGGATGCGATCTCTCTAGCCCTCCTCTTCCTCTCATTGGACCCGAGAGTGGTGGTGATGGTTTTGATCGTGCCGGTGGCTTGGCCTGGAGGCTTTTTCCATCTCCGGTTGGTGTCTGACTCACCGTTATCCCTTTTCTCTTTTCCTCGGGATTTCTTTTCCTCCGATGGCAATGTCAGGAATTGCCCCAGTGAACCTTTCTTGATGAGGTGTTCGATGTACCTCTTGAGTTAGTAGCATTGCTCGGTGTCATGGTCGTTTTCCTGATGGAATTGGCAGTACTTCCCTTCATTTCATTTACCCCCTTCGGGCATGTTCCTCGGCCAGTCCACATTTCCTTCCTTTTTCAAGGCTGCCAAGATCGTGGTTCGGGAAGTGTTAAGAGGGGTCAGCGATATCGGCTTCCTGAACTCCTTTCTTTGCCCTCTCCATCCTTCTGAGCTCCTGGAATTTTGATTCCCTCTTCGTTCTTCTGTCCTCGGCTCCCTTGTCTCCTTGAACTCGGGCTTTACTTCCCATTGGGACAAAAGCTTCTGGGCTATCATGTGCTCATGGGTGATCGAGTACATTTCTTTGACGGAACTCAGATTCTTTCTTGATAGCTCGTAGGCCAGCCTTGAGCTCGGTATAAAATCTTTCACAAACGTCATGATGCGAACGTTATCAGTGAGATCGGATGCATGCACGGCCTCCTTGTTGAGTCTCTCCACAAATTCCCGAATGCCTTCATTCGGTCTTTGCTTGATATCGAACATCTGGATTGCTCGCTTTGCCGACCTCTTGCTCCCGATGAAGTGGGTTGTGAATTTGGTTGCGAGATCCCCGAAAGAAGAAATTGAGTTTGATGGCGGTGCGTTGTACCAGTTGGAGGTCGGATCCGTGAGGGCTACTTCCAGACATTTGCACAGGACGGTCTCATTTGTGCCCTTTAGCTCCACGACCCTTTTGTATTTCCGGATGAATGCATTCGGGTCCCCTGTGCCATGGTACACTTCCAAGGGGTGCGAGAGGTTGAATACCCTCGGCATTGAGCTCTCCCGGATTCATCGAGTAAACGGTCTCTCTTCATCCGTGGATCCCCATGGCTTTGCTTCCGAAGTCCGTCGAGGATCCCTTTCTAGTTCTTCCAATCTTCGGGTTAACTGTCTGATAACCTCGTCTCTTGGATCTTCCCTTGTCAAACGATCGTGCCTTGGGGATTGTTGTTGGTTCCTCGGTGATCGGGATCTGTAGATTCCCCTGTTTCTCGAGGGAAGGTCATCAATGAGTTCCAGGCTGGGGGTTCGAGACCTCGTGTGGTGGGAGCCATGGTTTGAACGAGAGGCGGTTGACCTATTCTGGGAATGCTTCCGTCGCTGGCTCTTTTTCTCTTCGGCCATTACCATCCTAATGGTTTTGATCAAGGCCGGATCAGGGACGTTTGGTGCTGAGACTGGTGTATGTCTGAAATTGCTTATGTATAAGCTTGATTCAGTTCTGAGACCATCCAGTTCCTCGATCGCACCTGCAGAAGTGTCATCTGCTGTACTTCTGGAGTATTCTTGGTCTGAACCTTCGGTGAGAGGGTCATCGGGTCCCGATGGAGGGTCTTCGGGTCCCGGTCGTGTTTCATGGGAACGGGATGCCCCCACCAACTGCTGATGGTTGGCATTCTCTTGAGGGTCACCGTCATTCCCACAGACGGCACCATTTGGTGGCGGCTCTTCATTAGGGACCACCACACTATTAAGCTTATGCCTTCTGGTCTTGATCACCTTCAACTCCGTCTCCATATCTGGTTGGGTTGATCTGCATAATAGACAAAACCTAATAACCACGCCGAAGTTTTGCCCGGCAGAGGGTCCTTCGATGCTTAAGTCAGTATCTTTGGTATAGATAATGTGCCAAGACCTTGGGCAGAGTGAATAGTTACCTCAAATGTTGGACTGATGTAGGCTTATATAGTTTTGTCTAATAAGATGACATATCTGTAATACTTTGATAGAAGGAGGCGGTTATGTGTCAGATGACAGGTGACAAAAGTGTCCAGTATGCAGGCCATCGGGTTGTAATGTGCTGAGGGCATGCCCTCGGTTTGCGAGTACGTGTGTTTGGGTATAATTGCCCTTAATCATTTTTAATGGGCTCATTTCCTGGGTTTCTGACTCAAACATTTTTGCGGGGTTTTTGGGTTTATAGGCCCATTTTGGGATTTGGTGACTTGGTTTGGGCCTATCGGCCATCAGTGACGGTGAAGGCGAGTGGCGGAGATAGGGAACGACGGCAGCAGGGTTGACGGCGATGAGACGGAGTGGACAGACGGCGAGCGAGGATGGCGGAGCGAGGGAGCAACAGGGCCGGCCGATCATGGTGAACGCCGGTGGCAACGCGGATCGGCTCGGCTCGAGACCTGGTCCTGTTTCTTCGGCTTGGCTGGACGGGAGCTCGCGATGGGGAGAAAGGACGCGGAAGCGAGGAGCGACGGCGGGATGACGACGGAGTTGGAGGCTGGCGACGGAGACGGTGAGGTTTCGCCGATGATGGGATAAGTTGATTAAGGCCGAGATTGAGGAGGCCGATGATTGTTAGTTAGTGTTATTCTGATGATGAGTTGAGTTTCCCTCAATACTATTACTGTAACCGAATCCAATGAGGACTTTTAGTTGATTTCTATAAAGACTACTGTTGTGTATGTTGCTGAATGATATTAGAGATTTAAGTGTAAGTTACAAGGAGCTTAAGATGAGTTGGAGACGTACCAGAGGCTGGCTTCAAGGTCTAATATCTATGGTGAGACCATCACAGAATATTGTTGATGTTGATTGGCTTGTAAGGTGTCAGTAAGGATAATCTTGAGAATGGAAATATAAGGTGTGTGCGGTCTCGGCCAAGTAAGATCTCCTTATGTTATAAGTTACAATGCACTACTGATACATAATTGTCTTGTCTGCATCATTGGGGAATCTCTGACAACCAACCACTGGGACTCTAGATGCACAACTGCTGGAGGACAAATACTAAGCTGGAACTGTAGCTAGAGCCAATGGAGACCAATTACTGACAGAAACTAATCTGGGAGCACTAGAGCACATGAACTCGAAGACTAATGACAGGGCAGAAAGTTCACTGGGCGAGAACTGCCAAGAGTTTGAGTTACAATGTGAAGCGTCTCCAACAGGTGGAACTAAGAACATAGTCATGCTAGCTAAGTCAGGATCAACCATCTTCCTGGTGGGGGCGCCACCCCCCTGTAAGTTTCTCGACTCCATCTCTCATTCTTATTTACTTTCTTTCCTTGCAAGTTACTTTATTATTACTTGTATATTTATTGAATATCTACTCACGCCTCTGAATATTTCTTGTAAGGAACCTGACATTTGCATAAGGATGGGAGAGAAGATCAAGGAGGAACACCGGGACACAAGGACGGGACAACCCGGGCCAGGAAGGCTGTCGACACAGGAAGACTCAGGAACCTCGGCACTTAGTTTATGTTTAGTATTTTATTTACTTTTCTTTCCCGGAAAGCAAGAACACTTTGAATGCGGGACTATAAATGGATGCTCAATCTTCTTAACTTCTATTTTTTAACTGTTTTCAACTAACTTAAACATTTTGTTTTACAAATTGTCGGAGTAGTTTAGAGAAGATCTTAGGAGTTATGATCATGAACCACAGTAACCTGCGTGGTTGGTTCAGGATCATAACACATTCCATCCAAGCCTTTTAGAGAATATACATTTGAGTATGACAAAACCTACTCTTTCAATGCTAAGGCAGTTAGCTTATTATTGTGTGCTCTAACTCCTAAGGTTATTGACATTATTTACAACTGTGACAATGCATAAAAAATGTGGAAAGCTCTAGTTAATGAGTACAAGAATGAGGAATCAATATGCTAAAATAACTCAGAAGATTGTGATTCAGTTCACTATGAAGAAACAGTCAAAAAATGGGATTGCTCATCCACTGAAGAACAAGCTGAATCCTTAAAGAGTGTGGATTCTCTCTCAATGAAAGATGATGAATGGTGCAATGGAAGAGAAGACATCTACTGCATGGTTGCTAAACAGGATAAGCAGGTAGCAAGGAAGAAGACTTGGTACCTGGATAGTGGATGCTCAAGACATATGACATGAGATAAACACAAATTTCTCAGTCTTATGCCCAAGGAAGGAGATACAGTTTCCTTTGGAGACAATAACAAATGTAAAGTTGTTGGTGTTGGGAACTTCTTTCACCATCAACGTATTGTTAGTTAAAGGTTAATGCATAATCTTATAAGTATTAGCCAAATGTGTGACACTGGATACAAAGTACTATTTGAACCATAAATATGTCATGTAATTGACAAAGGTTAAAATAAGACCTTGTTTATTGGTAAAAGATGTGGAAATGTTTATACAGTTGATTTTGATGAATTATCTACCTTCAATATCAAATGATTTATTGCTACAAACAAGGATGAAGGTTGGCTATGGCATAAGAGGGTTGGTCATGCTAGCATGCACACTATCTCTAAGCTGGACAAAAGAGCTTAGTACGTGGCTTACCAAACCTAAGATTTGACAAGGACAAGGAATCTAAAGCCTGCATCAAGGGAAAGTAGACAAGGGTAAACTTCAAAGAAAAGAACATGATTTCTACAATAAAAGCCCTGGAACTACTTCATATGGATCTCTTTAGACCTACAAATCCTACAAGTATGGGTGGTAAGAAGTCTTGTCTGGAGATAATTGATGATTACACCAAATATACTTCTGTATTATTCTTATCCAAGAAGAGTGAGACCTATAAGGAATTTAATTCCTTCTGCAAAAAGGTTCAGAATGAGAAAGGTAAAAACATTATTGCTCTCAGAAGTGACAATGAATGAGAGTTTGAAAATGCTGATATGAATGGTCTTTGTGATTCTCTTGGTACTACTCATAGTTTGTCTGTTGCAAGAACAACTCAACAAAATGGGGTTGTTGAAAGAAAAAACATGACCATTGAAGAGATGGTAAGGATAATGTTGAATGAGTACAAGCTTCCAAAGTACTTTTGAGCAGAAGAAACAAACACAGCTTGTTACATACTCAATAGAGTCACCATGAGAGCTCAACTAGACAAAATGTCTTATGACGTACGAAAATGAAAGAAGCCAGACATATCCTACTTCCATACATTCAGCTGTAAATGCTTTGTGCTTAACAATGGTAAGAGTAATCTTGGTAAGTTTGAAGCCAAGAATGATGAAGCTATATTTCTTGGTTATTCAACTAAGATTAAAGCTTACAGGGTTTACAACAAGATGTACTTAAGAGTTGAGAAATCTATTCATATCATGTTCAGTGAAATTAACCCTTAATTAGAAGAGGAAGATATTTTTTATATGATGTAGGAACTTCAAGTAAAGAATATATCAGAACTTATCAATACATTGATGACAACGCTGATCAACATGTTAATGAGGGAAAAGAGGAAGAGAGTCATGGTGACAACAAGGGACAAACTTCTCCCAAATCCACTCAGAATGAAGACAAGCAACAAAAAGAAAAAGAGGAAAATGAGCCTAGATCAACATGGAACTTTAAATAAAGATCAAGTCATCCTAGAGAGAATATAATAGGTGATGTTATAAAGGGACTATTAACTAGATCTTCTTTGAGAAATTTATGCTGCTTTCAAGCTTTTATTTCCCAAATAAAGTTTAAAGTTATTGATGATGCTCTAGCTGATCAGAATTGGAAAATAGCTATGGAAGACGAGCTAAACCAGTCACGAGGAATGATGTATGAGAGTTGGTTCCAAAACCCAAAGATCATTCCATCATTGGCACAAAATGGGTATTCAGAAATAAACTTGATGATAATGGTGTTGTGACCATAAACAAATCAAGGTTGGTTGCCAAAGGATACTCTCAGGAAGAGGGTATTGACTTTGATGAGACATTTGCAACAGTATCCCGGATGGAAGCAATAAGGATGCTATGTGCATTTTCCTGTTTTCTAAACATCAAGATTTTTCAAATGAATGTGAAAAGTTCTTTTCTAAATGGTTTCATAAAAGAACAAGTCTTTGTAGAACAACCACCTAGATTTGAGGATCCTCATCATCTTGGTCATGTTTATAAACTGAGAAAAGCTTTCTATGGTCTAAAGTGAGCTTCTAGAGCTTGGTATGAAAGACTAAGTAGTTTCCTGGTTGAACATTGGTTCAACAGAGGAAAAGTAGACACTACT
>JBBYHH010594263.1:0-10631 GCA_038382905.1 Daphne laureola
CGCTATATTTCTGTTAAAACTCTGTAATGACTCGTTAGTAATTATCTAAGGGAAAGTTTTAAATTAGTCAGTTTTCTGGGAACCGAAACTTTGATGGACTCCGTTCTGACGTCAGCAGCCGCAATATAAGAGTAAGTTACGCTTCCGCACTAGCGATCATGTCGGACGATGGTGACAATCAGGAGTGAGAAAATTGGATGTGTGAGTTCAAGGCGGAGGTTTCACGCCTCAAACTCAGGCCCTCTTGGAAGTCATCTTTCATACATTTGCTTGAAAACGCTCTATAGGATGCTACAAATCTCCAAATGAGCTGAAATTGGTCTTGTTGGAAAGCTCTCCTGCTGTACTATAATTTATATGTTTGCATCATCCAATGTGGTACTCATATGAGGTAGATATGGTCATTTGAAGTTGGAGTTTTGTTGTTGAGAATTAGTGGCGCCTTCGAGTGTCACCTACCCACGCTTGGGTCTGGCTGAGGCGCCAATTTCCACCTTGGAGGTGACAAAACTGCCTCCTGGGCTATTGAGAGGTGCCTATTTGAGGCTCCAAACTCACACCTTGTGCAATCCTTGAAGTGGCGCCTATTGTCCTCTAATTTGGCTCTCTCACTTTCCAAAATGTACATTTTGGCCCTCTCAACTCTTCTCTTGGACTCCAATTCTCCAATATCGCTCGGGATGATCTTCGATACTCTGCACATTGCTAATATCCATCCCTAGCCTCCAATTTATGCTCTTCTAAGTGTAATTTATCCTCACAGATGTGCATCCTGCAAGAGATACGTAAAATAGGTAAAAGGCACTAAAATCATTATAAAACATGCATAAATGATGATAATTATGTCTTAAACACCCTGAAAATGTGAGTGTGCTTGCACACTCATCAGTCAATAATCAATAAGATAGGCAAAAGTAACACATACATGCTAATTTCATAAATCATCATCAACATTCATCAAAGTGAGATCATGCAATGTACAATACATACAATCAAGGACAAATTCTCTAAACTACTCATTTAAGATCAAGTAAAAGATAATTATCTTTTGTTCTTCGAAAAGAAATTACAGAGACTTACAAATTATCTTGACCTTGAGTGGAGTTTAATGACTGATGGTGAAGGATTATTGTGGTTTACGATTTCAAATTTAAGGTGGGAAGGCAATATTGGGATGTCGGTGCCTCAATTGGAACATTTGAAAGATTGATGAAGGAGGTAGAGCAAAACATGACTGGGGTGAAGAGGTAATGTGTGACACTAAGTGTCACCACCCCCTCCCTACACGCCCCAGTGGGAAGCGGACGGGGGGCCAGAAGGGCGCCAGTGACTAAAAACACATCCTATAATGCGCAGCAATAATGTGGGTTTAAACCACTATCAGGTCCCTAATACTAATTTCAGCTATAGCAGAATTTCTATTTTTTAGTAGACCACCTGTCACACCAACAATTTTAGTAAATTCTACCAATGTCCAAATCATAATCCAAATTTTTTTTAGTAAACTAGAAACATAGGGCTACAATCAAAAAAAGTTTCACCCCAAATGGATAAACCATTTAATGCAGTTTATTCGGGAAAGTTGACCCAAAGTTCTGCAATTTCCTGAAAACAGTTTTCCTCGTACTTGCACTTCAAAATTCACAACATATACAGCTATACTGAGCTCTGCTCACACCAGATGCACTAGAAAGGAGTATGCCCTTTCACTACCTGGCAGAGGCTCCCTGATAAATAAACATGCAATCAAGAAATTCCATAGTAAATATCATCAATAGCTTATTTCATCTGTAACCTGTCTCACACAGCATCGATCATTTCATCACATAAGTATACTTAATCTTATATTCAATTCTACATGTATGTATGCAATCTACATCTATAGAGCCATTTCTAATAGGTGATACCACTTAAGCATAGGTGCTCGGATCTATAGAATCCTGACAACTAGCACTTGATGCTGCTGCTGCTGCTGAATACATGAAAAGAACATAAAGGTTAACAATTAGTCACATATATTCATATAGTGCTTGTCCAGAAAATCCAGAAAATCCATTTACATGCCATAACCATTCACATTACTGACATATCTTTCCATTTCACACTATAGCCATTTCTTCTTTTACTTTCCTTTTCGTATCACATTGCGTAATCACATCATAACCTATTTCCACATCACACACATTTTCTCTATCGCGCTCACCCCACCCTTTCCCTTTATCACTAATCACAAAAATATAAGGAGCTAACAATACCTTTAACACACAATCATAGTATGACCGAGCAAGATACTCCGCTGTCTTACACTATAAGCTCCTGAAAAGATAATTTATAATGAAATGGGTGACTTCCCGAAAGAACTCAGTAAGAGTTTAGGTAGAAATAAATATTTTCTTCAATCATTACATGCAAAGACAATGTTAGAATGACAGGATGCACTATACTAGTGCAATATCCTACATAAACGTGATGTACATGAATGTGTGTCTGTAATGCACACTGTTTTTCGCATGATGTACCGAAGTACATTTCGTAATCCATCTCACACATCACGATGGCCCCCCGTGATCCTCTTTCATACAACTGGGAGTATCCCACATATACATGTGCATGGTACGAGCGAGGGCCTATGACCCTTTAAACCATCATCATCACCCTACATGACCGAAATCACATCACATCATTGGGTTCCGTGATCATGGAGACTCACGGAACCATCCCATCACACACATAGGGTTCGTGATCATGGAGACTCACAAAACCATCCCATTACACACATAGGGTTCGCGATTGTGGAGACTCACAGAACCAATCTCATTACACACATAGGGTTCAGTGGTCACACAGACTCACGGAACCGTCACATCACACACATAGGGTTCGGTGGTCACACAGACTCACGGAACCGTTGCATGTCTCGTGTACCTGGACACCTCTATTTCTACCATGGAACCAGTCATAGACCCCACCACCGGTCTAAGACTAATCTCAACCAACCTAAATATCACTAAGAATTGCATTAATGCATATTTAAGAAGGTTGAACCCTTACCTGGAAGTAATAGCAATCCAATCCTTATCCGATCCTTTCTGGTGTACTACCGGTAAATGTTCACAGTAGCCTTCATTTGGATGCTCCAACAACCCACATTAACTCTGAACAATCACATAAGTAATTTGGAGTCAATTTATATCACTTCATCTTTACCCCTTCCGACACTTGGCAATTTTCCATTTTCTAGCCATTTTTTGAAAAGTACCAAAATCTTCTAATCTTTGCCCATCCTATTCTCAACCTTTAAATACATTTACTTCCATCACTATCTAACAATTCCCATCTCTTATAACTTCATATTCATGCTCATTGATCTATACTAAGACCATCCATAAGCAAACATCATAATTTCCCATTATTATCCATCATTTCACAAAATTGCCTAATTTTGGACTTAACTCATAACTCTATCATACGCAATGATTCGCAACTCATTCCATGTATTAAAGTTTCTTAGAATGATCATATAAACACAATTGGATCATAAAATCATCAAAATACAACACTTTAATTCTACACCAAATCTTTGAGCTTTCTCTTAGCTCCATGATTAAGCAACAATTGGACATGAGTCCAAGCATTAATATTTCTCCAAAACTACCCAACAACACTAATTTGGCAACAATTTATCATTCCCTCAAAATTTGTTCATCCATGCTCAAGAACCCTAATTCGAGTTTCTTCTAATTCATACCAAATTACTGATGTAAAACATGTTCCCAACTCAATTACATCATTAGAACATGTTTACCTCTTCAAATATACCAAGAAACTTCAGAAATACCAACCTTTGATTTTACCCCAATTTCAAATTTGACAGATTTATTATTGTTGAAGCTTGATTCTTGTTGCAATCTTGTTTCTACAATGATCCTTGCATGAATCCACGTCTACCTTGAGCTTTGGAGCTCAAAAATGGAGATTTGGTAGAAGGCTTTTTGGGTTAGAGAGAGGGTAGAGAGAGGAGAACAAAATGAGAAATGAAAAAACTGAACTGTTTCCTCTCTTTAACATTTCTGGGTTGCCCAACGTGATCACCGGCGCTAACCATCACACCGCCATCACACCAGGAATGCCAGAACTCATCATATGGTCATTTTTCCATTTCCCGGCGTGATCCCTGGCGCCACCATCATTCTGTGCATCACGTCGGGGACTCCAAGATCTATCCATCTTCCATTCTCGCACCCATTTCAACCCGAAATGGTTCCCGATCCATTCCAAAGGAAAACCATACCTTATAACCTCCAAAAACATGTCATTTTCATACGCTTAAACTTGACTTGACTTATAACACAATCATTCATCAATCCATAACATCATATGCCATATATAACAGAACATGCCTTAAATGAAATCGTCAAACATAAAAATTAACGATCATACGTACCTTACACCATCAGAAACCTTTTGGCAACCATAGCAGGGGCGGTCTGTAACATTCTCCCCCTCTTAAGACTCTTGGTCCTCCAAGAGTACCTTAACCTTAAAACCTTTGAATACCGATTCATTCTGTTCCCTATCTTTCCCGTCATTTTGATGACTTCAGAATACAGTTCGATCTCATATGGTACTTCGGATCAATAATAAAGCATCCTATACTTGTTACTATACCATACCTTTTAAGGTATCACATCAATTGTTCTCTAGCAACCATTATTATGTGATCTTCTAACAGAGATAAGTATCAATTTCATTCTTCCCTATAACTCATCAAAATGTCATAATTGTTCTTTATCATCAACATAATCTATTTTGACAGTCCATTGGTGTAGGGGCAACACACTGTATTCGAATAGAACTATATGTCCAAAGCTTCACACAATACCTTACAAAACCATATGAAACTCATAATTCTCTATCTGATATCATGAGAACCAATATTTCATATAACCATACGTTAACAGAACACGTCAATTCTTAAAAGATTGGATGCCCTAATAACCTTGAACGTATTTTCTGTACCATTACATTCTATCATCATACATACATATCATTGCCTTCACGTCCACTTGACGGAGGTCCACACGTATATCTTCGCATCTTAACAGATGAAAGCTCACACCATAGCAATGCCATTTCCATAACCATGATCATTATACCATAACTTATACATAACACATCACTAATTCATACAATTCAGACTGAAGTCTAACAATATGGAGTTCACATTCCCCTATAGTCTCATTACACAAACCACATTTCAACATACCATGTATCTTAGGTTCCAAACCTCAGAACATTGGAAAACCACACACATGAAATTTACGTCATAGGGTGAACATTGGAAAACCACACACATGAAATTTACGTCATAGGGTGCCTTTACATAACCAACCAAGGTTGACAACCTATAATAGATTGTCTAAACAATCCTTCATTGTACCTCATATGGGGAGAGCGTATTCCACTCGTATCCCTTTTATCCTACCAACTAAAACTACCTCCCTCGTTCCACAGAGCGGAAGACATACCACTGTGACATATTCCATAGTTATGGCATATACCACATAGTTCCTCTCTTTAGCATTACAAACAATATAACCATCATGATTATAACCAAACTACTTGCATATACGGTGTCACTCTTGAAAACCCTTCACTTCCCACTGTATCTCTCATTTAACCTACACATATGAACTAACTCCATGTCAAACGAAGTTATCATAACATGTTGTGGAATTGCATCTCTAGTAATAACCAATATCTTTGGAAGGAGGAATTATCATCCCTCTATACCATCTAACCGGACTTATTCCGATCGACTATCTTCCCCTTACATTCCTGTAACTTTTCTTTTCCTCTTAACACCCCGTTACAGCATAAGCATTCCTTAGTAAAACATTTTTAGAAAATTCCATATATATCCAAATTCTATTCCGTAAATTTTTCCTTAAACTAGAAACATGAGGCTACACTCAAAAAAATGGTCAGACCAAAAATCCTAGCCAATTAGTACACTTTATTCATACAAGATGAGTAAAAACTCTGTTGTTTTCCCCAAAAATAGCTTTGTGTGTAGCTTCAACTTAAACCCTCAACTGAATTTATCGGTCGAACAAATCATAGAACTTTAACCAAAAATGGTAGACTTAATTTGGAGGCTCCCCACAAAACTCCTCCGGTAACTCAATAAATAAATTAACTTAGTTCAATAAATTCATAATGTTTAATTCTAGTCTTTTTGTATCCATTGGTTAACATATTTAAACCACCATCTGTCAGGCGGGAGAGGTAGTTTAGACTACCTTCCTGAACCAAGGTGGCATCCCATCCTTCGGGCACATCTCATTGCACCCCGAGTCAATTTTCGGTTTCCTACACAACAACCACAGACAGTACCAATTTCTAGGACTAAACGGTACCTATCATCACATTGAAGTAACCTTAACAATCTTTATGTTCACATATCATATTCTTATACCTACTCTTCTTTCCTAACATTGATGTGGGGTGTGAACGCTTCCTACTGAATCATCGTGTCAATTTAATTAACTTATCCATACTTTAAACCTTTATTAATTTCCCATTTTCATCTTGCAAGTGACACTTGGTGTTTCCACACCTCTGTGTCCATCTCGGTGCATTTATCCTTTACATGAATTTCATTCCCTCAATTCTTCCATAATGAATTATTGTGAAATTCATTAAATCCAATAAATATCTTTCCTCGTATTCTTTATACATCATACTTCTGCACCAGATGGTGCATTACAAAAATCCTGGGCGGCTTTCCTGACGCAACACCCAAAGACCCTTGACAATAGTCCATGCTTGCTCAAATCCATGCATAAAGCACAATCTCTTTACATCTCACCTTCATTGGAGCTGCCTTACGTCACGGTTGCTCACCTTAACGGCCATATTCTTAAATTCAACTTTAACCCTTCTTCGTTATTCACAACCTTTCCTTAATCTTCATTTGCTACATATCCTAAAACCAAAAATCACCCTTACCATTCGTGACTTGCGCAATCTCATCATTTTGAATACTGAAGTTCCTTACACAATCATTTTATCAACTGATTCGAGAAGTCTCATGCGGATGACACACAAAATCCTTACCACTTAATCATCCACCCTCTTATTATGTGGGTGTGCTCTTCTTTGCCTTAGTTTAAACCTTCCTTTCACATAATTCCAAACGAAGGGGAACCTATACCTTTATCCTTCACTCTTAACACACATGGGAGAACTACTCCCAGTTCATACCAGGATATGATCTATCCCGCTGTACATTATCTGCTTTTCTTACGCTCGCCACTCACTCTCACCGGCTATATATCCGGTCGTGAGGGTTAAACGTGGCCAGTGAAACCACCTCGTTAGAAGGGAAGTCCAGCTTCCCAAATCAAACCCATTCCTATATATCATAATTTGGCCACTTTCGACCTTTCCTTACCTATACAATTGAGGGGGACTGAAACGCTATAAGCGCTCTATCATGTCAACCTGATACTACTGCTGCTGCTAAATACATGAAAAGAACATAAAGGTTAACTGTTAGTCACATAAAAACATTTGTGCTCGTCCAAAAAATCCAGAAAATCCATTTACATGTCATAACCGTTCACATTACTGTCAAATCTTTCCATTTCACATTATAGCCATTTTCTTTTCATACTTTCCTTTCCATATCACACACATTTTCTCTATCGAGCTCACCCCACCCTTTCTCTTTACCAATAATCATAACAATCATATGGAGCTAACAATACCTTTAACACACAATCACAATATGACCGAGCAAGATATTCCGCGATCTAACACTATAAGCTCTTGAAAAGATAATTTATAATGAAAGGGGTGAGTTTCTGAGAGAACTCAGTAAGGGTTTAGGTAGAAATAAAGGTTTTCTTAGCGATTTACCTGCAATGACAATATTAGTATGACTGGATGCACTATACTAGTGCAAAATCCTACATAATCGTGATGCATATGATAGCATGAATGCAATGCTCAATTCCCTTCACAATGATATACCGAAGTACATTTTCAATTCCATCCCACACACCACGACGGTCTCCCGTGATCCTCTTTCATACCACTGGGAGTCTCCTACACAATCAATGCGCATGGTACTAGCGAAGGCCTATGACCCTTTAACCGTCGTCAATCAATAAATCAATTAATCACAATAACCCTGTCTCAAACACTTAGTTCGGTAGTCACATTGACTCACGGAACCACGACACGTTGTGTCACAAGCACTAAGTTTGGGTCACACGGACTCACGAACCACGACACACTACATTACAATTGATATCACTGTGTCACGAGCACTTGGTTCGGTAATCACATAGACTCACGGAACCGTGACACATTGTGTCGGATACACTTAGTTCAAGGTCACGAAGACGCATGAACCACGACACTTCACTTAGCGATCGATGGGTTCGGTGGTGACGAAGACGCCCGGAACCATTGCACTATCCATGTATCTGCATACCTCTATCTCTACCATGGAACCAGTCATAGATCCCACCGCCGATCTAAGACTAATCTCAACCAACCTAAATGGCACTAAGCATTGCACTAATACACATTTAAGAAGGTTGAGCCCTTACATGGAAGCGATAGGAATCTAATTCGAAATTCAATCACTTTTCCGTGCACTACCGGTAATTATCCTCGATAGCCTTCATTTGGATGCTCCAGCAACCCATACTAGCTCTGAACAATCACATAAGCAATTTGGAATCATTTTTTTATCATTTCATCTTTACCCCTTCCGACACTTAGCAATTTCCCATTTTCCGGCCATTTTTTGAAAAAGTATCAAAATCTTCTAATCTTTTCCCATTCCATACTTAACCTTTAAACACTCTCAATTCCATCATTATCTAGCAATTCTCATCACTTAACCTTAGCTTTTCCTCATTTGAACATTTTAGCCAAAATCCCCAAAATGGCCAATTCTTATCCAATCTCTATACAACTTCATTTATATGCATAATAACACATTCCAAGCATATCCATAGCCAAACATTTTATTTTCCTTAACATATGCCAAGTTTAATCCACATTATTCATTTGAGCCCATTTTTCCAAAATCGATCAAACCTTAACCAAAACTGTTATAACTTCATATTCATGCTCATTGATCTATACTAAGACCATCCATAAGCAAACATCACAATTTCCCATCATTATTCATCATTTCACAAAATTGCTCAACTTTGGACTTAACTCATAACTCTATCATATACCTTGATTCGCAACTTACTCCAAGTATTAAAATTGCTTAGAATCATCATATAAACATAATTGAACCATCAAAACATCAGAACATGGCACTTCAATCCTACACCAAATCCTATGAACTTTGCCTTAACTCCATAATTAAGCAACAATTGGACATAGGTATAAGTATTAATATTACTCCAAAACTACCCAACAACACTAATTTGACATCAATTCATCATTCCCCTAATTTTCGTTCATCATGCTCAAGAACCCAAAATTCGAATTTCTTCTAATTCATACCAAATCAATGATGTAAAACATGTTTCTATCTCAATTACATCATTAGAAAATGTTTACCTCTTCAAATAGACCAAGAAACTTCAGCAATACCAACCTTTGATTTTGCCTCAATTTTGAACTTGACTGATTTTTTGTTGTTGAAGCTTGATTCTTGTTGCAATCTTGTTTCCACAATGATCATTGCATGAATCCACCTCTACCTTGAGCTTTAGAGCTCAAAAATGGAGGTTTGATTGGAGAGAATTTCGGCTAGAGAGAGGGAAGAAAGAGATAGCAAAAGTCAGAAATGAAGAAGGAGACCCGAAACTGCTCTTTAACATTTCTGGTGTCCTCGGTGTCAACATGGCGCCATCCTGGCGCCAACATGGTGCCATGTTCTGCTGCATACTTGGTGCCATACATCACGCCATCTTTGCGCCAAAACGTGCAAAAATTCATCAGCCGGCCTTCCTCCCAGGTTTGGCGCCACCATAGCGCCAAGGTGGCGCCAACATGGCGCCATCAGCTCCAGAATTTGTCCCTCTTCCATTCTCGCTCCTGTTCCGACCCAAAATTGTCACCACCCTTTCGTGATACCCGTCGAAATCTTGTGCAGAAGCAACTTTATCGAGGCGGCTGGGGACGTCAGAATGGAATTCATCGTAAGTTGTGGATCCGAAAACCAGACCATTTTAAAATTTTCCTTTACTTAGGTTTCTAACACGTTGTTCAGGTTTTTAGAGGCACTCTAAGTTTACTTACCCCCCGAGCCTGCACCCGGAAACACGTTAGTGGTTTTACAGAAATATCACGCGATTAATAAAAATGAAGTTAAACATTATACATCAGATAGGAACTTCCACCCATTTCGTTGGGTGCGGAGTTCCACAAAATATACAATAATCGATGTATGTGCATGCAGCTATACTACAGAGCCGTGATGCTAGTAATACCGAGATACATATTGTGAGTCATCGGAAACTGAAAAGCCGATCTCTACGGCTGCCACTCCAAACCAAAAGCAGTATCAGCCATGCGGGCTAAGCCGCCGGCTGCTGATCAATGTCCCCTGAAAATACATGATCAATAAGGGGGTGAGTCCTCGAAAGGTA
>JBBYHH010594374.1:0-10630 GCA_038382905.1 Daphne laureola
AACTCCTATTTATGTTTAACAGCAGCAGCAGTATTGTAGCTTGTGGTGCCTACCACTCAGGCTACAAGGTAATTTTCCTGCTTTTGGACTCTGGCTCTGTAGGAGTAGACTGCATATTAGACAACATATATGTTTTGCTGTATTTTGTTATACTCTGGTCTGTATAACTATATTCTGGAAGTTCCGGCCCAATGAAGTGGGTTGGGCTTGTTACACCCGCTAAAGTCCGGTAGGGTTTTCTGGCATTAAAAGGATCGAGATGGCGCTAAAATTAATTCCGTTAATACAAGGTACGTCTGAGATTAATTAATCGTGTGTTTAATTTCCAGATTTGAGGTTATTGTTCAGGTAAACTCATATTAGGGTTTAAGTTTGGAAATTTTTGTGTGGGTACTTTCGCGTTAGGGTTTAGGTTTGAAAGGTCGGGTCGAGTGTAGTTCGGTCGGTAAAAGGCAGGTCGGGATCGGCACGGGTGTATGAAGGTTCTACGCATGGTGAATTAGGGTTGTGGCCGACGAAGGAAGTCAGAAATGGAAGGAGGCAAGGAGGGGCGGGGCGGCGGCGCCGCATGGAACGCCGCAGGTGCGCCGCGATGCAAGGAGGGAGCCAGCGATGCGCCGCGGCGGAGGCCGCACGGAACGCCGCGCTGACCCCGAGTGGGACGGACGGAGGCAGGGAGGCATGGTGGCGGACGCCGCATGGATGCCGCATTGGACGCCGCATTGCACATTGAAGACAGACGGGCTGCGTGGCGACGCCGCGTGGGACGCGGCGTTGAACGCCGTGAGTCCCACCATTTTAAACGGTTCCGGCGAATTCTTTCCCAGAATTTCATTTTTCTTCTCTCTCTTCTCTCTCTCTCTCTAAAATCTCTCTCCCTAACCCTAAATCTACTTCTAAGCTTCTAAATCGACGGGGAACGATGATTCCATGCGAGATTCGAGGGATTAACAACACTACTACAAGATTCAAGCTCCAAAAACTTCATTTGGTGAATTTTCAGAAAGGGGTCCGAATTCAAAGGTGAGTTTTGGAATGTTTAAGGTTGCAAGTGTTGTTGTGAACATGTTCTAGAGTTAAATTAGAGCTTAGAACATCGTTACATCATTTATTTGGAGCGAATTGAGGAATTTGGGAAATTAGGGTTCTTGAACCTCTGAAATTGAATTGTTAGGGAACGGTTCAATTGAGCTCAAATAAGTGAAATTAAAGGTATTTAGAGCCACATTAATACTCGGACTATCGTCCAATTGTTGCTTTATTTACAAGATGACCTGCGTTAGGTTATTTGAGTATGTGTAGGCGAGACGCCGGTTTCCGCTACCCCTGGTTTCGGACGCCGCGTGCACCTCCGACAATCCGGCGCGGGGGTGGCGGTAACAATGACCCTCGAAAGTGCATGTAAACCCGAGGAGAGCTTTTAGACATAGTTTACACCCTAGTTCTCATTTACTTTTGTGATTGCTTACTGTAAATAACTTGCTTGTTGTCCGTTTCACTACCTGATCACATTTCACTTCACTATTTTTGTCACTCCACTTAGTAATTTAACACATTCACTATCATACACACTAAAAAACTTGTCTCTTGGGTTCGATACCATTTCTCACAAGGCATTTGTTACACCACGATCCTTATACTTGGGGCTTTAAAGAGAGGTTTATAAATTATAAAACTTAAGCAAAAAGAGATTGAAATAGAATACGATCAGCACCCACGACAACTGTTTTTATTGTTCAAGATGTAGACAAATAATGAGACATGAAAATCACAATGCCGAGAGTTTCCATAGTTGTTTAGGGTTGTGACTACTAGACTTCCTGCTGAGTTGATGTTAATGCTATGTTCGGGGGGTTGGATAAATATCGGGCAGTGACCTCTCAGCCAACTACCTTTATCAACGTTGGAGATCTGGAGGATCTCTCCTTACCTAGTCTTAGTAGTGTGGCCCTACATTCTTCCAATGCTCGTTTAAAGGGCTTTTGGCGCAATCAGTAGGTTCCCCGGATATCTTAGACTATTTTATAAAACACTTCCAAGATACCAAACAGATCTGAGATCTATTTGATAGCGGTCTCTGGATGCATCACTATCAAACATTAGAGGACACTGTAGAGAGGTTGGCCTTCCCACTTGAGATAGAACCTCATTTACATACAAAAATGATATCAAAACATGCAAGAACATTCATTCAACTCAGAGTCACATCCAGATATTCACAATAACCTAAACATTCCTAGAAAGGTAGAAAACAACTCACAACACATGGTGTTCAAAAACATGATGCAAAATACAGAACTGGAAAGTAAACAGAGGAAAGTGGTATAGACAAGCTTAGATCTGTATAGGGTAGTTCACCGGTAGCATATGCTACAGATCTTCAGCTCCTCCTTGCGGGGGGAGGATTACAACTCGAAAGGAAAAGAAAGGGAAAAACATGGAAGAAGGTGAAGAAAAGGAAGAAAGAGGTTTTACGGTATATTAGAGTTTGGAGTGGATTGTCCTATTTATAAAAGAGGAGGAGAGGAACTAGGTTTTTGATTTTTTGAACATGGCACAATCGCACTATGTTTTTGCGTCGCTCGCCTTGGAGGTCACGTTGATAGGGAATCTACTTTTCTCTGCCTTTCAAGCTAACTCTGACCATGGAAAGTGTTGACTTAGGGAAGCGTGTTTGCACCGAGATTTGGGCACCATCATTTTGCTCTTGGTGTTCCCTTCTCCCTCCAACTTTCACTTTCTTGTCAATTTAGCACTAGGGTTTCTTTTTGCCTGGCCATTACTTGTCCGAAATGCACCATTTTTTCTCTCGCTTGTGATCTCATAGAAAATGTTGAAAAATATACTTGCGCACACTCTACTAGTCCATAATTCCAATAAAAATGAAAGGAAAAGTGTCATAAAATAAAGCATTTTTGCACAAGTATCAGTATCACATATGAGGATCAAGCATAATAGGTGATCATTAGAATCTTCAGCTATAAGTCCATGAAAAGAGTGTTTTTTTACCAGTGCAAGAACGCGTCTAGGGATAGTGTATTCTCCCACCACGAATGGCAGTTGAACTATCCGCTCGCTATCTCTGATAGCTGAAGGTTGATTTATATAAGAGACTGTGGATCTTGCCTTCTCTCTATCCCTTTGATCGTTCCGTTCCATTTCTGGCTCCTATGGATTTCCAACGAAAGCTGTCTTTCCCTGTAAGTTGACTCTTAAAGAGTTTCCCTGCAATTAAAGGGCAAACTATGATAATTATGTCATGTTAGAGAAACCAAGTGCAAATAACCAAATACTCAATAATCACACAATCATTCCTCGGTAATGGTGCCAAAAACTTGATGGGTGTTATATATGTACACAGAACAGTTCTCAATTCAAGTTATAAAATATCCCCACAACCTCAAGAGCAAGGCGTACAATTATAGATAGGATGACGGGGTTTGAAACACAGATATCGAAGTGTGATTGAATGGTTTCTAGTTATTTGTGATAATTTTCTATTGTTTTTTCACTTGAAGGAGTCAAATTCCAGTGTGTGAGATGATATAACAAAAACTTAACAACTACTTGTAGAAACATAACTATGAGATAGCTAGCCTGCAATAATAATTACAAACAAGTTAAACTTCAACTAACTAAAAATCCTCCCAGGTTGCTTAGGGCTGAAGTTGTTGAATGTCATGTTGAGTTGATGCAAATGCTATGATGGAAGGGTTAGATAAATATAAATCAATAACCTGTCGGTCAATTTCCATTCTCACCTCCGATGGCTTGGAGGATCCCCCCTTACCCAAGTACACCGCATGGCCTTAAGCTTACCTAATGCTTGATAAGAAAGACCTTGGTGTAACTAGTGGGTTCCAACTAATTTCCTAGGATGTTTTCCCAAACAGTCAGTAACAACATCGAACCAAATCTGGGATCTATTTTGTGGCAGTCTCCCGATGCATCACCACACAACATTAGAAAGATACAGTAAAATGGTTGGCCTTGACACCTTAACAATTTCTACGTTCATAGCAGAAATGGTTTTAAATCATGCATCAACATTCATCTAGCTCAGACATGCAATTTAACAACCTACAACATCCTAAGAAATCCTATAACAATATGGAACTTCTCACAACACATAATAGACACAAATGTCGGGAATATGCATTAGATACTAGATTAGCTAGATTAGTTAGATCATCATACATTACTTCATTCATATCTATAGGTAGTTTAGACATAAGACACTAGATTAGCTACACCCCTTTCTCTTATGTGTGACCTTCACTTGTGAGCCATTATGCTATGATCGATTAGATTGTGCGAGTGAGGTTTATAAATTATTAATTTGAAGTGATTGTTTGATTGTCATCTGCATTCCTTCCATTGTGCATCACCTCGCGCACACATAAAATTTTGGCGTCGTTGTCAGGGAGAGGCGTTTCGGTTCCTAGTGTCATTTGTGCTATTTTACCTTTCTTTTTGCTTTCCCTTTACTTACTATTTTTGTGAGTTTTGTTTGTCTTTGGTGTATAGGTACACCATTCTTATATGAGAAGGAGGCTATGCAATCAAGTGAGGATCGCAGATTTGGTACCTCCGGGTGTGAATGGAAATAACCAAGGGAATGGAAACAATGGAAGGAATGGCAATGTAAATGGGCAAGAAGGTTTGGGCCAAGTGTTAAATGACAATGTACCAAGGAATGGTGGAAATGGAGGACCACAAGGGAATGAGCAAGAAATTCCATTGAATGAAGATGTTGTAAATGCCAATGGACAACAACAAAATGGAGGTCCCAATATTGCAAATCAGGGGGTTAATTCGGAACAAAGAAAGGAGAATAGGGCTTGCACATTTGGATATGTTTGCTCCAAGATTTAGAGATCAAGAGGAAAGGTTGATTCGTCCTACTTCGGTTCAACATAATTTTACAATACCGGGGCATATGCTTACATATGTGGAGAGGCATTACTTTAATGGTCTACCCAATGAAGACCCAAAGGAGCACTTAGATCATTTCTCTATAATTTGCAACACCATTGAATTGAGAAGAGTATCCGAAGATGCAAAGCCGATAAGGCTATTTCCCTTTTCTTTGGATGGTAGAGCAAAAAGGTGGTATAAGAATCTCGATCCCGAAAAAATTGGTTCATGGGTAGAGTAGGGAGAGGATTATATGAAGTGGATGTCAAAAATTCACTCCAAGCTTAGATGACAGCCCTCACTTCAATAGTTTTGAATATTATGAAAAATCAAGCTCAACAAGCCACTCCAAAACAAGTGTTAGCTGCTGACTTTATGATGAAGGCATCAAGGAGTGAAACTTTGTGAATTATCCAGTTAATAGGGGCCATTTCTAGCAGGGGGTGGATTCTACAACAAGCATAGGCCTTATCAAAACCAAATTTACAACAACTCAGCCCCAATCAACCAAGGACAACAACAATCTTCATCCTCTGGGGGTGATCCGATGGCAAAGGTCAATGCTATGTTTGAGCAAGTTATGCAAATGACCAACAAAGATAATGCCTTAAATGAGAGCAAGATCATGGATATACACAAGAGGATGGATGGAGAGCTAGCCAACACAAGGGCCTTCATTCATAATTTGGAGATACAAATTACTCAACTTGCCAATTCTATGAAAAAATTGCACAAGCAAAAAATTCCCTTGGACATCGAGCATAGAACTTGAGAACATTTCAAGGTGTGTCATGTTGTAGTGTTGAGGAGTGGCAAGCCTTTGGTTGAGGATGAGAAAGAAAATAAGAAGAAATAGGTAGAAGTGGAAGAGAAAATTAGCAAGGGGATTGATGCTGTAAACAGCGGGTATAAGAGCTCCAAGTAGGAATCTGGAGATCAAAACAAAGGAAAAGAATCCCAATTGAAACTATAAGTGACTATGAAACTTCCCTAATCACAAATATTTCAGCGGAGACACGATGAGGAGTACTTTGGCAAATTCCTTGAGGTGTTTACAAAACTAAAAATTAATTTTCCATTCTTGGAGGCTATTTGAGAAATTCCTAACTACGCCAAGTATTTGAAGGATTTGTTGACAAAGAAAATGAGATTTAAAGAGAAAGAATTGATAGTCACAAAGGAAGAAGCAAGCGCCGTAATTCAAAGAAAACTCGCAAGAAAGCTCAAAGATCCCGGTAGTTTCACTATACTGTGTGACATTAGAGCGTTTCATTGTGACAAGGCATTGTGGGATCTAGGAGTCAGCATAAATTTCAGACCTTGGTTGGTGTGTAAGATGCTTGGTTTCAGAGAGGTTAAACCGCCATCACTTTGCTTACAATTAGCGGATCGATCCTTCACTTATCCGAAGGGGATAGTGGAAAATGTGATTGTCAAGGTTGATAAATTTTATTTTCCCTGTGGATTTTATCGTGCTAGACATGGAGGAAGATGATCAGATGCCAATTATTTTTGGGAGACCTTTTCTAGACACCGGGAAAGCAATGATAGATGTGGAAAAGAATTGTCTCACTCTCAAAGTCGCGGATGAGGAAGTAAAGTTCAAGCTCGAAGACACTATAAAAGTCTCTAACGGAGAATTAGTAGAGTGTTTTGGGCTTGATCATTATGAGATGAGGCTCAGAAAGAAGGCTAAGTGGGACACCTATGTTGATAGAGAGAATGAGGAGAAAAGAAGGTTGAAAGTAATGGAAATGTTGGAAGATGAGGACTATTCTTGGAAGGAAAATTGTGGGATGGACTCTACAGAGAATGAAGTACTCCATGGGCCTCTTAGTCATGGAGTTGGTGAGGAGATCAGGACATTCCAGCCCCTCACCAATATGGTGGAGCAAGGAAGCTCCATCAAAGAGGCCCAAGGAGGGAAAGTGAGTCAAGAGAATGAGTTTGAACAGTCTTTTAAGGCTAACTTAGATTTTGAGAGCCCAAAACATGGACCTAGTAAGAGGAAGAAGGGAAACGTCAAGGAGGACATTGATTTTAAAACCATGAAGAACAAGCTAGAGGGTATTCCATTTGTTTATGTGTGGAAAATGAAGAACAACAAGTGGAAGCTCAAGAGGCAAACCACTTCACCCCACCATATTCAGGGCATTATGCCCCCCTCTACTGAGCTAACTCAAGTTCATCACCAATGCCTAGCCAAAGGCAAAAAACATGGCGCTTGTGGGAGGCACCCCAACAGTTTAAGTGTTTAGTGTTTTTTTTATTAATTGTGTTAGTTTCTTTTTTAATTTTGGTCTAATCAGGTCTAACTAGTTTGGTTGAGAATTTTCAAGGACTTGGATGTACATTTGGAGTGAAAAAACACTTGGAGAAATAACTTTGGAGAAGAATTTAAGAAAATGGAGCAAAATGTCATGAAGGGCAGCAAGGAGAGAAAAGTAGATGAGGTAAGGCGCTAGTTCAAGGCGTCATGTCTTGGCACCATGCACCAATCAAGGTGCCACCTAGAGCTGAAATGGGGAAAGTTTTAGGTACGACACAAGTATGAGGCACCAAACATGGAGCCATTTGAAGAAGTCGGTGTCACCTGGGAGCATTTCAAAGAAAAATCATCGAAGAAGGGCAGCAGTCTTGGGCGACATCCGGCGGCATCATACGCTATTTTTTGGCAATAAATGAACATGGTGCCATATTGGAGCATAATATAATGGCGCCATAACCAAAAGGGTGCGCCACTTGGTGCACCCAGCCCCTCATATTTGAAGGTTCGAGTTCCGTGCACCAAAGTGGCACTAGACATTGTCGCCCTCTACCATCAACAGCTCACATGTTCTAATGTTTGCTCCCTTTAACAATTTGGCTTCAATTGTTCCTGGAGGGACAAGCAAAGGCAATTGCTCCACCATTTTCACTCTAATTAGGGAAGGCACAATCTCCCAACACCATCACACATGGAAGACAAGGTAAAATTTCATCTCTGCACATTTGGTTGCAGATTATAAGGTAAAAATCCACTCTTGAACTTGAATGTGTTAGTTATAAATTGTGAATTGATTTCCTTGACTTCTCTTCCTCTTAAGCATGCTTGTTGAATGTGTGATGATGTTAGAGGACTAAGCATATTGTGATTGATTATTTTATAATTTATGAGCTTTAATTGGATGAAAAGAGAGCATGAACTTGAATGTTTGAGAAAGTGCAAAATTGAGCCTTATGTCATGCATCTTATACCCTGAGCATTCTCACATTACACTTGTGTGTTGCATTGATAATTTCTATAGTTTAATGACATAATAACACTTGACTTGTATACTTCTTGACATGATGCATATAACCATGACATCTTAGCTCAATTCTTGCCATGCACATTATCACATGATGTTTCTCTTGCATTCATGACACATGCTTAGTTGTGCATTGTATCCATGTGTAACTTGTATGTTCTGAATCTTTGTGCTATCTTGACAACATGCAAGTTACAAATGAAATCTTTGAGTGTAAATGTTGTAAATACATTTTGTGATTCACACTCTTTACCATGTGTCAATTGATAACATTTTTAGGTACTTTGAAAGAGGAGATGAACCAAACTCTTGAACTTTGAAGAACTCTAGGCTAAAAGTGGATGCAACCTGCACCTCAAAGGCATGAAAGGGGCCTTATTAGCCCGCAAGGTATGGCTCTCTAATTCCCCTACCTTTATATCCCCTTCATCGCATGAGGACATGTTTCAATTTGGGTTTAGGGGGGATTTGGTTGTATTGTTGTGTGAAGATCTTTGAGATATGCATTTTATGAGTTTTGAGTCTTCAAAACCTACCAAGCATCTAGTTTTATTCTTTTTAGGTTGCATATAGCTATTTTTCAAAAACCCCTAAAAATTGAAATTTTTCCTAAAAATACAAAAACAAAATCAGAAAATTAAAAGTTTTGTAGGCAAGTTGCATCTGGAATATGATGAGTGTTGTATGCTTTCGATGATGGAATTGCATGTCTAATAACATAGTTTGAATTCTTCTAGAGATAGAACTTGCTTTTAGGATGTCTTGTTGAAGTTTGTGTGAAGTATTACTTTGAGAACTGTATGGTCTAAATTTAGGACCAAAGTTGGTTCTTGAGCATGACAATCTTCACATCGGAGAACCGGACACCTAAGTTGATGAGACTTGTAGGAAACTTGATTTATCTAGCTTGTCAATGAGAATTTTCTAGGTGGGGGTCTAATACTTATACTCTAAGTTTAGTCATTTGGAATGACGGTTATGGTCATGGGCGTCAAAATCATGGCTTGGTTTAATCATCTCTTTCGAATTCGAGCTTAAAGTCAAGTATGCGTTGAATCGTACCTTAAGGTGGTTGAACTTAGGATGATACTTAGACATGTAATCGAAGGCCCCGTTCGCATGGCCTATAGTCCCTCTCTTAGGTACCCATCTTAACAGCTTAGGCAACCATCCTCACACTTAGTAATAAAAGGGTGTAAAAATAGAAAAACACCCCAAAAGAAAAGAAAAACATGTAAAAATAGAAAAATACCACAAAAAGAGAGTGAAGAGAATAAAGAAGAACAAAATAGAAAAAGAAGAAAAAAAAAAGAGGGATTTGAGAGGAATAAGAAGTGTTGAGCAATGCGCAACCGACATTCACCTGCTAAATGTTAAGGCTAAATGAATCTTATTAAAGTAGGAGTCTACGTTTTCCTTAAGAGGTAATAAGTGCTCAAGACCAATGTGCCTCTTTAATTTCCCTCATGCAATCTAGTTAGAAATTCTTTGCACATTGTTCACCTGTACAATTCTTTGAGATTTAGATCTTTCTTTAGGGGCACGCAAGCTATGCTGAATATATATGTTACTAGTTTGCACACACACTTTGATTCTCTTGATTTTCCTACACCAAAAGATTGTTTTTTGTAAATACTTTAGGTGGTTAGATTAGGAGTCTTTGAGTCTTTACTTTTCTGGATGTTGTCTTTGCTCGAGATTCGAAATGATCTGGGTTTGGGGGTGTGATGTGTGTGCAAACACACTCACATTTCCTTGGTGTTTAAGATACAATTCTCATCATTTATGCCTATGTTTCAATGTCATTTGTGCATTTTAATTGTTTTATCTTATCTTACACATATGCATAGTAATGAGGTGTAAATGGAGTTAATTAGGCATAAATTGGAGGTTTGGGATAAATTTCTACAAGTTGTGGAGCATCAAGGATCATCCCGAGCTAAATTGAGGAGTTGTAGATCAAAGGAAGAGCTGGAGTGGACCAAATTGCACATTTGGCAAAGGTGGAGTGCTTAAACGGAGTAAAGTAGGCGCCACTTCAAGGCTACACTTCGGCGCCTAAAAGTGGCGCCCTGCATTAGTGGAGGTGCAACTATCAGGTGGACCAGGGCGCAAGAGGGCGCTAGTTTGGAGCCCAAGCCGATCTAGGCGCCAGTCTAGGGTGCCACCAGGTGCCAAGTCCAAGCAGAACTTAAGCCCCATTTTTTGGAATGGCTGTTACAGTTATCATGGGATTTCAAAATTTGGAATGGGTATGTGAATCCCGAGCCATTTTACCGGAATTAAATTTTGGGGACAAAATGGTCATTCTGGAGAATTAAAAGTAAAATGGGAAAATAAAATTTATTAAGTGGGAAATTTGGTTAAGGTTATGTTAGAATTAATTTGGTTAAGGTAAGTGAGAGATAAAGTAAGAATAAATA
>JBBYHH010594485.1:0-10630 GCA_038382905.1 Daphne laureola
TAATCCCGTTCTGGCAAAGGGTATCACGGTGGGCGGTGGTGAGAACATAAGCCTATATTATTTTTAGGCTTGTAACAAATACACGTGTTATTGCTCTCTTGAGCTTTTTTTTTTTTTTGAAACAGAAGGCTCATATCATTAATTCGAATGGATCATAATACAAACCTTAAGAGTAGCAGAACAGAAAAAGGAAGACAAAAAAACCTCGCGCAAGAGGAGAATCAATAACTGAAGATAGCTAACAGATGCAGTGAAACAATAGTAATAGATAAGTAAAAGATAAGCAACAGTGTTGCACACATCTAAACGGCTGGTACTAGTAGCCTGAGATGTCAGAATGATGATGTGAGGGGTGAGCCCTGAGATTGCCCACCCCATCAGCGATAAGATCCATCTACCGAATGCCAAAAGACCTTCACACCTGTAGTCAGCTGGCACCCTGGAATGGGTACATGACTTGCTCCAGACAAGATAAAAAATCACTGAGACCAATTCATGTCCCGTCGAATGGGGTCGAGTTGTCCTGGAAGGTTCAGATCATTGACAACACCAAGGGGTCAATTTTAACAACATCAGAAGAACTGTTCAGGAAGACCCAACACCTAGACAAAACTTAGAGGGATAGTTCATAGCGCGAGGTAGGACGAGACCCCGCTCAGTCCTGCCATGAACAAAAAAACCACCAACCCGAACCATGAATCTGAGTGGTAGTGAGAACCATCAACCCTCACCTTCCCTTTAACATCCTTCACCGTGTCACCATACCAATTCTGAAACCAGCCCCTGAGTGGAGCAACACAGATCCTGCCGGTAGCAAGAAAAAGAACAAGCCACGAAACCAGAACGAACAAACGCCGGCCCAACAAACCCTGAAACAGTGAGGCGCGTCGTATTCGACAAGAATCACTACCGGCAGCAAAGTAAACTTTGGAGAGGAAGACTGGAGGCCTCCGCCTAGCCTGGATCATCTGAAGCCTACGCCTAATTGAGCCCGACATAGCAGATCGGAGAACTCCGGCAACGAACCATGAGCTGTGACCCACCAGAAGAAACCCAACCCCACCTTCGACAGTGGAGCGGACGCCGGCCACTAGAGACAGCCGCCTAAACTGACGGCGCCGACACCGCGACAAGAGGACATGACCACCCGATGAATCGATGCACAGAACAGAGCGACAAATAAAGACCCGAGCCGCCGGAGATAAGAAATACTCCCTGACACCGGTCGAGGACCGAGCCGCTAGAGGGAGGAGCTCTCATTCGATGCCGGTGGACGACCAACCAACATTTGCGACAGAGGAATTCGTAAGCAGTAGCAGCGACAACAGAATCGCAAACCCTAAGAGAGCTTTCCCCATTTTTTAGAAGAAAGTCATTTTTTTTTTCTTCCTTCTACTTTTTACCGACGAGAAAACAGTGCAAACTATTTGGAGGCAGTGCAACTTGTTTACACAAAAATAAATTGTTAGTCTTCTTAATCATATAGAAATGTGTTATGCGGACATTAAAACTACTATTCTTTAAATCATTCTCCTCCATTGTTCAGATCACTAATTCCCTACTTTTTTCACGGGTGGTGCTTCTCTCCAGTAACAACAGGGGCAGTGGGTATTTAGGATAGAATTAGAGTAAAATTAAAATATTAATTAATATGTTAAATAATATTAAATCTAGTACTCGGCGTTTCCAGTACTGGAGAAAATATTTTTCCTTCACCCAAGTAAGATAACTAGCTTCTTTCATATTTTATTGCTCTAGTAAGAAACCTTGAACACCGTGTCAACAATGGATTAGCACAAATTCAATCAAATGTCTATACTGCTCAACTCCCACTGTAATTTTTCTCCATAGATAAGAACAATCAGTTCACAAGCCAAAATCACACAGCCATTGATTGCCGATGCGCAACAGTTAGCCGATGACGACTTAGAGGAGATCCCCTACTGGAAGCAGCACGTAGTGAGTCTCATGCCGTTGATTAATGAAATGGCATTGTTCGTAATTATATTAATATCTTAAGCACTTAGGATATGTTCAAAGGCACCCTAAAGTCACACGGTAGAAAGTTTTTAATATATATTTTATTTTTATAAATATTTAGATATTTAAATTTAAATAATTGATATGCATATCATAATTAGAAATATATAAATTTTAGATAAAAAAATTTTCTGAATTTTTTTTATTTTTTTTAGCTGTCAAAATTTATGTTAAATATTAAATTTTAAAATAATAAAAAGAAAATGTTATTAGTTGAGGACGGAAGGAGTAAAAAATAGTTGTTTGAGGAAAGCAGATTACCTTCAAAATTTAGAGAATATTACAGATTTTAACTTTTAGATTTTAGGAAGTCTCCATTTTTTTCTCCTTCATCCCCATTTTGGGGATTTGAGATATGATTTCTTGTGGATAAAAAAAAGAGTCCAAAATCCTTCAAAAGTAACAATACCAATAAAACGGAAAGCTGATGGAAATGCTGTAATATTTTTTAAATAAAATTTATTTTTAATCCATTAACTTTATAATATGTCATATTTTAGTATTGTTTTCAGAATTTATCTTATTTTAATTTTAAAATTATATTTTTTATCCTATTTTAATCTTAAAATTAATTTTTCCGTTAAATATATTATTAGATTAATAAAATAATTAAAATATCCATAATGTAATTTATAACTAAATTCTCAAATTTATAACAATCTATCAATGTCATCTCAATTAAATCCTAAGACTTTCATCAGCACCTCCTACAACACTTCCCTTCTCTCCACTATTGAAACATCATCTCCGCCAAACTGATTCCCAAAGCGAAGTAGAAACAACATGAACGAGATTTGGGTTGCCATCACTGTGGGCCACCAACAAGGATCCTGGCGAGATCTGGGTGTTTTGCCATTGTGCCGGTTTTGCAAGCAGGAGAACAACGCCAAGCTGGTGATAGCCGAGACTCCACCTTCATCCTATTCCATTTGTAACCTTAACACCACAGACACATCACGCTGACCCGCCTGATCCCGCAACTTCCAGCTCTAATCCGCCGCCTCTGACACCGCTAGGCTCTCCTTGGACAGCCGCTGCACCGATCTCAGCTTCATGTGCTGTCATTCTCCGTCAAATGGACGACTTGCCTACTTCAACGGGCGGCTTCTCGCCATGTGTGAGGACAACTTGCCGGTGATCTCAAAATCTGTTTGTTAGTATATTTTTCAGTATCTATTTGATTCTCTGAATAATAGATCTAGGCTTCAGTACGTTCTAAGCTTCCCTAATAGAACTTCATTTGTCTTGAACTACAATTGATTTTTCCGTGACTTATGAGCTAGAATTTGTTAGTATATTTTTCTTTATCTTATCTCTGTAAAACTCTTTTATTCTTCAATTCCACCAACTGGGTGGCTCATGTTCCATTCCATTGAGTTCCTAGTATGGATGTGAGAAGAGAGGTCACTGAAGATGGTTGTTCCAGTTCTTTAAATTTCCTTGTGTTTATCTTTTTGTGCTTAAGTTGCTGAACAATGAAGCCTTTAGCTTATGATGGGTTTGGATACCATTGACATTAATTTTTTGCATAGTTAATCGATCTTCCACACTTTGTTTTCAATCGTTAGGGGGATCAACTGTACGGATCATATACTTTTGGGAGGTAAGGATATAAGGAAGAACTAGTAGCACCTTGATCCATTTAGAGACTTGTATATTAGTTAAAAATATAATGATTATAGTTTTATTAAATGTGTAATTAAATTGTATTTTAAGGGATATTTACGTAAAAATAATCTAATTAACAGTCAATTTGACCGTCAAACTGATGGTAAGACTAAAATAGAACAAAAAATCCATGATTTTAAATCAAAATAGGAAATATTTTAAAGTTAATGTACTAAAAATAGACTTTACTTAATATTTTTTTATGATATTTTTCTGAATCTTTCTTAAGATATACTCCCCTCCCCAAAAGATAGAAGGGTTTGACTTTGTGCAAAAATTAAAATGAATGTAAGACTTTTGTATATGTTTACTTTTTTTTTTGTAAGGATATGTTTATGATTACCTATTTAACCTTTTGTTGAAAGTGCATAAAAATAAAGTAGAAAAAGTAAAGTAAAGATGAGATAGTGATAATTTAGTAACTTTAAGAATAATAAATTTCTTTACAGCGAAAGTGATCAATTTTTTAGGACAATCTGAAAAAACTGTGTTCAATAGATTACATCCTAGCCTTCATTGCAAAACAGGTTTCCTGTCGTCTTTGAGCAAGAAAAAGAAAAATGAAAACAAGATCAAGTTCTTACCATGTTTCCATGGATGCTTTGGAAGATAGAGCTCTGAACACATCCAAGAGCTGTCGTGGACACAGCGAACCTCTTCAAAGAGTCAAGCAGTTCATCGATGATTACCACCTTAGGTCTGAAGACGAAGAAACTCAACTCCAAACTCGTGTTGCTGAAAGGAAAGAAGCCTGCCATTTTTCTCTCCCTTCCTAATTTCCCTGCAGAAGTGATCTTATATTCCTGTTATAGTTATCAATAGATCTGTGATCATAAAATTCTATTTAGGGCTTTAAGGTCGGCATGTGATTAGAAACTTCCACAAGAAAGTCTGATTTTCGGCAGTATTAGCTAAGGGGCTGAATATTATTTAAAATTTTCTAAGTCTCATTTGGCTGCGCAGACTGCAAATTTGAAGAGACTCTAAACTAGAATTTTTGACCTGTTTGAAATTGTGGAAGCCTGCCACCCGTGTCATGTATATTGTATAAGCCATTTGGTCGACGATTTGATTAACACATATTAATTCAACGAGGTGTGAGTTGCGATTTGCCAGTGCTTCGTAACGGGAAGCATTTGATCGCTGCATTTGACTACTTCACATGAGTCTTCAATAGGTTCATTAGCGACTCTGGACTGGATCACTGAAGTTAAATCATGAGAAAATATAAACTAAATCAAAATCCTGAAACAACAGTGAAATATCATCCATAATTGTGGAACTAATGCCACCTGCAGGAGTAAACCAGCAAAGTCGAGAAGTCTGTATATAAAAAAAACATATTGTCAGAGTTTCTAATTTGTCTAGTTGAGGACTATGCATTTGTTTATGCGCAAATCCCTTTTTAACAAACACTCCAATTTATTGTCTTCATTGGCACTCTCTTGCTAAGAAAGCATACAGAAAGGCAGTTCGATTTGACAATTTCACGATTACCATATGGCGATTATATGGTCTATTCGATCATTCACTGGAGAGGACACCAGATCAATTCAAGTATGAGTGGTAAAATAAGAAAACAAAAACAAAGGTTAGACACACAACAAACTACTATCTCCGTCTCTACAAAATTGGTGCATTTCATTTTTAATATTTAATTTTTTATTTTATTTCTTTAACAATTTAATATGTAAAGTTAAATATTTTAAACACAAATTATAGATCGATGTGTCTAGCTTCTATATATGTTTTTTCTGGAATTCTTTAATGAATTTTTTATAGTAATAATTTGATTCTCCGAAAACATCAAAAGAGAAAAACACCAATTTTTTAGGGACGGAGGGAGTAATATAAATATCTAGGAACAATCTCTCTGATGCATAGGTCGAAAAGCATACATATCTGCTCCATCCAAAACAATCTGCTCCAATTTCTACAGACCAGAAAACATGAAATAAATGATAATTATTAATAAAGGACACATGAAGTGAATAAAGGAAAAGAGACAATGTGAACATAATTAGGACTAACCTTTTTGTAGGACAATAGAGAATGTAGTATACACTAACTTGGTCCAACGTAACCTCATAAAGCGTTATTGACCTGGGGGCATGACAAAAAAAATTAAATAAGCTATAAGGAATAAACTCTATCATCACATGCCAATGGTCATTAAAAACATCAAACAAAAAGTAGAAACTCTAACCATAAGAGCAATTTATAACAAAACTCTATTTTGGAGAGGAGTTCAGATTAAACCTATTATAAACAGATCATATGCAGAATAAAGACAGCTTCACTTCTCAACTATCATATTTCAGGCACCAGCAAAAAGGTAAAAGAAAGAAACAGAGTAGACTAACTAACTCTGGTTTGTTAACTGTAAACAGCCCCTTTGCCTGCATCCCTTAGGTTCATGTCTATCAGCCATGAAGACTAAGTTTCAACTCATTAGTCTCCAGCTTCATACGAAGGACCTGTCTACTGAACGCCTAGAAACTAACTTTTGACGACGTTAAAATAAAGAGATTTTTGGCATGCTGAAGCTGACTTTGTAAGAAAGTTATCTTCTCTTTGTGCTCTGTTAACACCCTGAAACTACATCTGTTGTTAACTTTTTTTTCAGACTCACACTTTCCCAAAGCTAACTTCCCAAGCTTTGCAGAATGGAGAAGCTGTCTGTCAACAACTGCACCATTCTTCTCCATCATTTTGCCACGCTAACTCTTTGTCGCTAACATCACAATAATGTCAACTCCCCCGTACTGTTCCCTCCAATAACCCTCTTCCCTTAGGTAAATATACATAAGCCAGCCCTCCATTTTCCAATCCCAACTTGGCTCCAGTTCCTAAATCTTAGCTTTTCGCCAGTCTCTTCTTCCTCAAAAACAATAATAGAAGAAACCAAGAATCACATACTCTATTCATAGTCTCATATCTGCAACAAAAACAACTAATTCACATAATACACATAATTAGTATTTTGCTATCAACAACAGATCAATTTGGTGGCCATGAATCCACTTAGGACAAAATGGGTGTTGGCTTTTGCACCTCCTAGTTTGGTAAAATAATTGCATTTCAAAAGCTAAAACCAACAAAATTTTCAGAAGCAACATATTGATTTCAATGTCATTATGGCAAAGCCAAAATACAATAACTTGTTTTATCAAGTGTCGTGGAAAAAGTTGTTGTGTCATTCCATCTAATTCGATACGCAAAATCCAGAACTAACTAATACTGAGTAATTGGACAACCAACCATATATAAAACAGAGAAACTCATGTTCTTACCAGCAATCAACTTAAATAGGATAGTCAATGATCATTGCTGTGTCAAAAAGGAAATATATCATTTGTATAGACCATGATCGGTAAGTGGCATTGCTTTTTTCTCCCTGCATTGTGAAACCACGTTATCTGTAATAATATATGTTCAACAGAAAAAACAGGAGGTAATCTTAGTTACCAAGGTACAATGAAGAAAGCGACAGCCGAAAGATACTCTTTTTAATTTTCATTTTTTGGCTTCTAACAATTAAGATGCGGCCAATTTTTGATGTTTGGGGTTGCTCTTCGTCAAAAGGCGGGCCAGGCCAGTAGAGGATGCATTTTTTGGAAAAATTGGCAGTGGATCTGTGCCATCTCTTATTAAGGAAGAATATTTAGAAGAAGTGAAGTTCACCTCAATTACTGATGATGACGTTTCATCACAATCATCCATCCACTTTAGAGTCTAATGGAGGCTTACCTCAGTTTGAAGACATACATATTCTCTGGCTTTATTCCTAAGAAAAAGGTGTGTTCTGTTTTAAGTGTGGATATTTATACGTCACACTCCTAACTGTTATGGTAACACTTTCAATAACATTTTGGAATGTGTTGTTAATCTTTATATTATGTGGTATAGGAGTTAGGATAATGACTTATTTTTCTACTGTTATATTGAAGTTTAGTTGTTTTGTTGATGTCACATAAACTTCTCTTTGGGGGTGAGCTGCTTATGAGGCCATCCAACCCAAGTTTCTGGCTTAGCATCATCTGAAACTTTCAGGGCTCAATAAAAGACTCCCGCAATACCTTTTGAAGTTAGGATAATGACTTGAAGGTTATCTGTAACAATAAAGGATCATCCCTTAAATCCACTGTTTTTTCTATTTGGGACCATATTTCCTGTTAGCCTAATTTTCTTTGTTCTCATATCTTTTATTGTTGACTTCTTTCTTTCCTCGTAGCTCCATCATAATTTCTTCTGTTTTTATTTGTCATTTTTTTTGCACATTTTAATGGTTGATTTCAAGTATGCTTCTATGCTCTCTGTTGAATACTTACATGAATCATTAGCATCCTGTGCCCCTATATGAACATGCAGTTCACTTCTTGATTACCCGAAAATGTCAAACTTAAATATAAATTCATGGATTTAGAGAACATGCACAACTTCATGTGCAGTCACCAAAGTATCCGAGAGCATACATAAGTAATTATATAGATAGAGTGAAACCAACTACAATTGATTACTAACATTATTATTTATCTAGTGTACTAGCACAAACAGTTTTGCATCGGCTACTCATCTTTAATCCACTAATGTGCATTTCATTTAACTGATTAAGTAATTCACAAAGAGAAAGGAACGAGAAGGATTAATACGACCTGGTTTGGACATTCGGCTGCCTTTGTTGTTCCCCGTTCGCCGGCGCCGTCTGTCTTGGTGGAATCGAGCAGGAAATCAGCGGTTATCTTCAACAGAACTGAAGATGGCGTCGAGTTCAAGCTTTCCCTAACTCATCGCCGGAAAACAATGGGTTCGCCGGAGAGAAAAATCACAGCGAAGGCTCAGTGATTCGCCGGAAGTGGAGCCGCCGGCTCCTCTTCTCATTGTTCTTCCATTTATTCTTCAAATTGCTTCTAATGCAGTCTTCTCTTTCAATTCTTATGGAGATCGATCCGATTTCATCTTCCTTCAAGAACATGCAGCCCTTCTCACTTCCTCTTCTTCTTCTTCTTCTTCTTCTCTTGGCTCTCGAGCAAATCGTAATCTGTCGATTCCATATGCTGCTTTCCCTTTAATTACTTAATAATGCAATTAAGCCCTCAACTTTGCTTCTTTGACAAAATAACCCCACCAGCATACTTTTCTCCAAGACAAGTGTCCAATCTTTCTAACACTTGTCACTAATTCCTTTAATCTACTATTATGATATAAAGCAGAATTTTGGTTAAGGGTAGATTTGTCATTAATTACTGTGGATTTGGCTTGTCTGCTGTAACAGTAGCTGAGTAATCGGGTTTAAGGTGTACTTAACTCATTAATTATACTTAATTATTTTAATTAATACATTATCTAATATTAATATATTATTAAATATATCCTAAATCCTACTACCCCTATTGTCACAGCAGACAAGCTCAATCCAATTACTGCGTTGGTCCATCATGCACATCAAACACTGAATGTAGTGATATCCCGCAAAAAAATGAATTTGCTGATGCAGGTTAACTAACCAAAATTTTCTGCATTGGTTTCTTTATTTGTTGTTTCTTTCTTTTACTTCTCTTTCTGATTATCTTAATAACGCTCAAAGGTCCAACATCTTTTCCATTTTTTGATGTCATTTAGGATTTTGTTTGTCATTTAAAATTTCTAACTTCTGGAGTTAAAAAGTCTGAAAGAAGAGTCTGATTCTACTGTTTCTTTTGATAAGGTGGGCTTCATGTAAAATATTGGAGACTCTGTTTCAAATTTCTACCATATTTTTATATATATTGAAACATGAAAATTCAATATTTCCTCTCTTTTATACATCAAGAGGGATATGAGAGATTAGGAAAATAAATCTTAAATGTCAAAAAACAACTTCAAAGCATTGACCTACGTTAGAAATCTTTTTTTATCATACATTGGTCTATAGATAAAGTGTGTTTTGTGTTTGACTAGCTTACTGGTGCTCACTCTTCACCCAGGATGGAAGAGTTGGGTAAGAAATTAGATGTAGACAGGTGCTTTAATGCTCGAATGTTAGGAATCCACAGATTACATGGGTCATTTATGCACGTTGAAAATGAAAACGGGAGTACTATTGATTTTAGGTGAGGTGGGTAGTTTCGTGGTAATATATATAAAGGCTTGGAAGCATGGGCATACTTGAGCGTAAACTAGGTGCAACGTTAGCATTGGAAAAGGTGACTTTGGGTGTAGTGCTGCTTAATAGAGGTTCCACAGCCAACGATGCTGATAGGTAGCAACTTTATTGTTGCTTAATGAAATTTAGTGTGTGAAATTAAGAAGACTTCTTAGTAAATAGTCTTATGGCGGAAACTGAGTGGTTATTGCTGGAAAGATATAGGGAACCTTGTGAAACAGTGGGAATAAACACTGTATTCCTGTTTCATGAAGATGGTGGAGAATTTGATAATTAAAACTAGATGTTCATCTTAAAAGTCATTGATGGTCTAAATATGAGCTATGGTAATGGTTTGTATAGGAAGTTGATGTGGAAGAAAGTAATTACCGAGTTGGTTGCTTGTTAATAAATAAGATTGTGTACAAGATACATGTGAGCATTCATGCTTTATACTTGATGAATAAGTAGAGCTTCTCGTGTTGCTACCTTGTTATAATTATACATGTTTCAGTGTTTGAGAGGTAATGTAAATTACTGTGAAGTGGGAACCTCATAGCTGCTTTCGGCCTTGTTGAAGAAGTGCACTTGTTGGTATGTTCTTACAGTAGATACCTTTGAGAAACATGCTTAGGTTCTACTTGAGATTGATAACCTCTTTTCTTTGTGCATGATAACTAGCGAACCACTACAAATACCGATGGAACACATCTGTATGAGCGAGGATGAAGCAAGAATGAATCAACACCACCAGATGATGACGACTGCAAATCCGTCTTGGGACTAAAAATGAACAAA
>JBBYHH010594596.1:0-10630 GCA_038382905.1 Daphne laureola
CATCAACGGTCCTTATCTATATTTATTCACATTTAAGCCCGAAAATAGGATAGTGAGAGTGCATTTTCACACACTCATCAGAGTTGGAGCAAGGCAGCAAAGAAAGATGACAAAAGAAGATGGTTGAAGGCTAGGGCACGAGAGAAGACAAATTATTTTTGTCGTACTTGTTCTTTCTTTTTTTTTTTGTCGTAGGTTTAACTAGGGTTTTCTTTTCTCTAATCTATTCTATTTATAGATTTTTTTTCAATTAATCAAATCGCAACATTCATCCCTAAAAAATAATGTTAGAGTAATTGAGTCCCTAATGTTCCTAAAACTCCTAATTTGACCCCCTACAAAAAGAAATCTAAACCATTTTATTTTCTTTTCTTTTCCCTCTTTTTTGAATTTTTCTTTAAAGATGAACTAACTAACCTAAACATTAGCGACTGACAAAATTAACCATAAATGGCTCAACTACTCCTAAATGACTCAGTTAATCCTTAAATGACTCAAATCACCAAAAGACCCTCCAAAAACTCTAATTTAACCTAAGATCTAGACTCGACTAAGGATCCCGGACAAAATTGGGTGTCAACACCTGCCCCCCTTTGCATGATTCATGGAATATGGAGCATGCAAAGTAGGATGACCCCAAATTTTATCTGGTGAATAACGAGAATCTTCTCATTATTCGTGAAGGGAAGAAACTTTTATTGCCCTCTTGAAGTGAAGGAACTTTCCTTTCTTCTCTCAATAGGAACTTTCCTATCGAGTTGAATAGCAGAAACCTTCTCGCTATTTAGAGTTAAGGAACTCTAAAGATGTGAGGTTGAGAACTCACTCATTTACCACCTCAACTTGGGTTGTGAGGTAGGGAACCGTCCCTTTTTTCCACCTCAAATTATCAGTCCTGAGACAGAATCACTAGGTAGAGAACTTTCTCTTTTAGCCACCTAGATTGGGATACGAGGTAGGGAACTGTCCCTTTTTCCACCTCAAATTATCTTTTCTATATTTCCTTTCCTTGAAGTTGGATTACTAGGTAGAGAACTTTCTGTTTTATCCACCTAGCCTAGGATATGAGATAGGGAACTGTCCCTTTTTCCACCTCGATTTATCTTTCCTATCTTTCCTTTCCTTGAAGTTGGATTACTAGGTAGAGAACTTTCTTTTTTAGCCACCTAGACTTGAGTCGTGAGGTAAGGAACCTTCCCTTTTTCCACCTCGAATTATCCTTCCTATCTTTTCTTGTCTTGAACTTGATTATTAGGAAGAGAACTTTCTCTTTTGCCACCTAGATTTGAGTCGTGAGGTAGGGAACCTTCCCTTTCAGCCACCTTAACGTTTGGTTTCCTATCTTATCTTGTCTTGACATGTGTTACTAGGTAGAGAACTTTCTCTTTTACCACCTAGATTTTAGTTGTGAGGTAGGGAACCTTCCCCTTTTACCACCTCAGCTTGTCTTGCGTATCTTATCATGTCCTATTTGATGATACTAGACAACTGTGTTTTCACTTTTCATCTTAAATTGCTTTTTGAGGCAGAGAACCTTCATTTTTTTCCACCTCAGGTTACATTTCTAGATAGAGAACCTTCTCTTATGGTATCAGATATGGAACTTTCCCTTACCTTGAATTAAAATCTTCGAGAATATTGTGAAATGATAAAAATAGTAAGAACTTTCTTACCACTTTGAGAGAGAAACCCTTCTCTTTTGGATGGGGTTAGGAACTTTCCTTCCGAAGCTCTGTTTAGAACTTGATTGACTTCTGAAATGATGGGAATGGTAAGCACTTTCTTAAAATTTGAGGAAAGAAACCTTTCTTCCTTGTGCTTAGGCAGAAGAACCTTCCTTACCTTTAGTGAGAAAATCTTTATTAAAAGAATGTAAGAACTTTGTTATCATCCAAAGAGATAAACCTTTCTTTGAAACTTGAAGTCGATGAACTTTCCCTACCATCGGTGAAGAATCTTGGTTGATAAGAATGGTAAATGAGAATGGTGGCAAGAACTTTCTTACCTGTAGGGAGAGAAACCTTCATCTGTGGGCTTAGGAAAAGGAACCTTCCTTGCCTTTCCAAGTAGAAACTTGAAATGATTTTGAAAGGTAGAGAAACATTTCTCTTCAGATTGAGGTAATGGAGTATCCCCACCTTTTAAAAAATCTGAGTTTATTATGAAATATGAATAATGATAATAACTTTCTTACCATTAGAGGAAAGAAACCTTTCTTCCTTGAGATGAGGCTAAAATAACCTTCCAATTGCCTTTTAGTGTAAAACAAAATCTGCATTGATATCCTGAAATGTGAAGAATGGTAAGAACTCTCTTACCATTTTGGGAGAGAAACCTTTCTCTCTCTGCTAAGGAAACTTCCTTCCCTTCAGTGAAAAATCTGATTTGGTTCTGAAATATGAAGAATTATAAGAACCTTCTTACCATTTTAGGAGAGAACCTTTCTCTATTCTGAGGCTAAGGAACTTTCCTTGTCTTTAGTGAAAAAATCTGGGTTGATTTTGAAATATGTGGAATGATGATAAGAACTTTCTTACCATTTGGGGAGAGAAACCTTTCTCTGTGCATTGAGGCTAAAGAACCTTCCTTGTCTTTGGTGAAAATTATGAGTTGATTATGGGATGTGAAGAATGATAAGAACTTTCTTACCATTTTGGGAGAGAAACCTTTCTCTGGGTGATGAGGTTAATGAACCTTCCTTGCCTTTGATGAAAATTGTGGGTTGATTTTAAAATATGAGGAATGATAAGAACTTTCTTACCATTTGCAGATAGAAACCTTTCTCTTTGAGCTGAGGCTAAGGAACTTTCCTTGCCTTGAGTGTAAAATCTTAGTTAATTTTGCAATGAAGAATAATAAGAACTTTCTTACCATTTGGGAGAGAAAGCTTTCTCTTTGAGCTGAGGCTAAGGAACCTTCCTTGCCTTTGGTGAAAAACATGAGTTTATTCATTTTAGGAGAGAAACCTTTCTCTTTGAGCTGAGGCTAAGGAACCTTCCTTGCTTTCAGTGAATAAACTTGATTGAAATGTGAAGACTTGGCAAGAACTTTCTTACCATTGAGAAGAGAAACCTTTCTCTCTGAATTGAGGCTAAGGAACCTTCCTTGCCTTTTGTGAAAATTATGAGTTGATTATGAGATATGAAGGATGATAAGAACTTTCTTACCATTTTAGGAGAGAAACTTTTTCTCTGAGCAGAGGCTAAGGAACCTTCCTAGCCTTTGGTGATTAATCTTGATTGAAATGTTAAGAATGATAAGAAATTTCTTACTATTGAGGAGTGAAACCTTTCTCTCTGAGTTTAAGCTAGGGAACCTTCATTTCGTTTTTTGAAAATTGTGAGTGATTGAAAATGAGTGGAAGTTTGACAAAATGACTAAACTTTAGAGATGAGAAAATGCACAAAGTGAACGACTTTCTCGAAGATGAGAATCCTTGACTATGTGAAATTTTTAACATGCCCCTCATGCATAAGAAGATGTGAAAGAATGACATGCAGTGATGATTGTGCTACACCATGATGCTATAAGATGTTCAGAAAATACCTGTGGAGACCGCAAATCAAAGAGTACCTGGTCCATTTCCATCTTAAAATTTCAAAAGCTTCTCGCTTAATCCTTTTGCCTTGATCCCAAAATGGATACTCGGACAGTGAGCATTCAAGTCCTTGATTGATGTGTTTCTTGAAAACCTGCCCTTGAGAATGAATGATGAAAATGTACCTGATAGATATGACGACCATGATGCATGAATTTGAAAATGCTTGATGTTTGGAGTTGTCCACAATATAAGATTCACGATGCTCTTTAATGAAAACATATGATGCATGATAAATCCAAGAACCTTATCTGAGCTTAACTCTGAATCCCTTCCACATGAGCTTATCTTAACACTGAAAAGCATTATATCATTGTCCAATCCTTGATTCTTTTGGGCCCCAAGCATAATTATATGACTGACTGATCCCTTTGCCCTCAAATGTGATCATAAAATTGCAAATTCTTCATAAGGGTCTTTAAACCATGTCCTTACCTCTAATCCACACTCATTAATGCTTAATGATTGGTCCTTAAAGAAAACTCTTTTCAATTTGTAGAGCTTGTCAAAATATATGATGGTCCTTGTATCATTAGTATATCTTTGTTATTCTTCCCCTTTTCAACTTGAAGAAGTAAAACGCGTGAAGATAGGCAAAAAAGGCTTCTTTTTTTTTTCTAGTATGAAGGATGGGCTTATGTGGAGAAAAATGGTCTGGATGATAAGATCTGGTGAATGAATAGATCTAAAAGGTGAATGGCTCTTTAAGCTTAATAAATGGCATCCATAATTGATAAGCTGATGAAGAGAACGATGATTCAAGAGAAATGTTTGGATGTATCACCAATGAGCGACTTCTTTGCAAAACTTGATAGTGCTTATCATGAAATCACTGCCTTATCTAACAAGAACAAATTCAAATGTTGCCCCCAACTCTCATGATGTGTGGAACTGCCCTTCAGAAACTTGAAAAGTGATTGATAATCCTTAACCTTTTTGCCTTGCCCTCCACGTCATTGGGATGATGAAAACTGCTTCAAATTATGTCTTCATTCTAAACCGCCCTTTCAAGTTTTCTGTTTAGACTCCATGACTCACTTTCTTTCATCTTTTTTTTTTTGTTTTTTTGTTTTGTTGTTTTGTTTTTTAGGTCAGACCTTGTTTGACTTGCAATTTTTAGCCATTTATTCCCGACTAAAATGCAATGTCAAATGACTACTAGCACTATTCATAACTGTAGTCTTTTCGAACTGAAGACATCGGAATAAAATTTACATTGACCATTTTTTCAATTTTCTCAATTTTTTGTGAGCCACGGGTATTGATGTGATAAAGATGTCTTTGACCTTTGATTTGAACTTGAGAACGATGAATTGAAGATATCTTGACTTGGTCCTGACCTTGATGATGTGGTAATACTTTGAAAGGTGATTTCACTCCCATGCCCCCCATTTATGTGAACGACATTTCTTTTGTTAAAGATGAATCTTTGCGATGAATGATCTTTGAAATAACTCTCTGATTGTATGTTTGGCAATCAAAGCATTGGTTGAGGCAATATTTCTCCAAAAGAGTCCCATAAAAATTAAAGGATCACGCCCAAAATCGCTCTCATTAGACTTAGCAATGTCTTCGAGATAAACACCATTAAGTCCTAGTTTTAGCTCATAGGTGAAATTTTTATGTCATGGCTTGGTGAATGGATCATGAAATGGAGAATAGAATATTAGAACTGTGATGTGGTATTTTAGTGAAGGATGCCAAAGTGTGCATTTTACCCCTTCTCATTTCAAAGAAAATAATAACAGAGGTTCATTATAACAAAGACAATATCCTAGATTCTGGACTCAATCTAGGTAATTTTATCATTCAAATTATCTTGGCAAGCTCTCAAATATTGGAGTAAATTCAAGGACTTCCCCACTTATTCACCGATTTGCATAGACCAACGTATTGTACCTAGATTAAAGGTGCTTGGGTGAAATTGCCTTTTCATACCACGACGGGGTCATCCAAAACTTTCTCATCATATAATTGTTCTAAGGCCCCTTGATGTCCACCTTTTTTTTTCCTGCAACATGCCACATAAATCACTTGTGAAGGCTCTAGGTTAAAAAATGAAGATGTCCAATGAAATGTTTGAAGATGAAAAATGATTAGATGCATGATTGATGTGCAAGTTCTGAGATGTGTCCTTAACAATTAGAAAGAAATGTGATGCATGCGAATGTCATGAAAAAGGAAAAGAAGCTTAGTCAATACAAATTATAAACATAAAAATGATTGGATTGATAGTGAAACAAAACAATGTATTTTGCGTAAAACTCCCGATCAATTTCAAGTCACTTTACTCATGTCATCTAGCTTGGCATAGTCATTGCCTTTGGTTACTCATCGGGTTGACTCAGCTTGTGTTGCTGGCCAATTTCAGGTGGTCTTGCTTGCTCGTCTATGACTCTTGCAGCTCGTGTAAGACAATCTTCCTAATGAATTTGTGTTGATTAAAAAAATGGCATTGCCTCCGACTCGGTTTCCATTATCGTGGCAGTCTAAGACTCGTCATGGGCAAATGTGAGGTTAGTGATAAAATGTTGCTTTCAGTGAGTGTAGTGTCTAAAGGATATTGTTCAGTCGGGGTTTTGCTATGGGTGTGTTGAATTAGAGTGAAGCACAGGGAAATACTAGACTAGTCAAATATATTTATAAACACCTCATTTAGCCCTAACAATATCTTATCGTAGTACAATGACTCAGAAATGATGGATCGAACCCAAGAGAATCAAGCGTCTAAGTATGATAGTAAACTACTTATGCAGTGAGTATGCATGAATGCAGCATGAATAGTAGTGAGAGGGGCAGAATCATGGATGAATGATGAGTTATGCCAAAAAAAAGGTAAAATAGACATGTTGATGGATCATGGAGGGGAGAAGAGACATCATCTATGGATTAGAAATCATGGGATCTTGTAATACTAATGTGTGACCTAGCCAACATGCATGTGCAACTTAAGTTGTGTCCTAGAAGCATGAATTATCTCTAATGCCACTCACCGATGACCGAGGTCATCTCTGACTCCCAATGATTGTCCGGATCGCAAGGATCGGATTCTATGACACTAACCTAGATACACTAGCACACCGCGAACTACCAGGTGTTCTTATAAGACATCAGAATCTAACTATCTTACTTTTACAGCTATTCTAAGCGAGGAAGCATGCGATAAATCTCTAGTTCTACTTAGTGAGGTGAGTTATTGTCTTCGTCCCGCTCCCTTCTCGGGCACTGCGGTCTGTCGCTCGAAAGAGAGAGTTCACCCCCTGGCCACTCTCATGGTCCAAGGGTGATCTCACCGAGATATTATAGTATCTAACTATTCATCGATAGACACTCACTTAGGTCCTCTCGAACTCTAAGCAAGGCTACCAATCAGTTTAGGGCTACGTCGATCGGGGTCCTCTCAGTCTCCCGGCTGAACTCCTAAGTCGCATGCAAGTGCTTATGATCGGCAAGCACGTATGATAACTATAAAACATGCTCAAAGCCCGAAATCTACTTAAATAGACATGGAGAGAAATAAATGCAATTTAAGCATGATACTACTAAGACAAGTCCTATCATACTCTACTAATTGCTAAAATATAGACATGAAAGCAATTAGTAGCACTTAAGAAAATAACTTAAAGAGTACGAATTAGAATTCACCCAGAAGAAAACTTCTCCATAGATTTAGCCCTTCAGCCCCTCTAAAAAGGGGGTTGAAGGACTGAAAAGCCATTAGCTTAAGAAGCTAATTTAAACTTCAAGATTTAAGCTCTAGAGAGAGCTACCTTGCAAAATTCATTAACTAGTATCCAACAACATTTACAAATGAAGAGTAGAAGCCTTTTTATACTAAAAGGTACTACCTAAACTACCCTTGAGCTAAATTTAGATATAATTAGGTAGGAAGGGGTAGAATAGGGATTACAGGGTTGATTTCAATGGATAAATATATATAAATTCGTATATTCCCGTGGGTGCAGAAGCCAAATGCATGAGGCATGGGTAAGTGCGCCCTTATGGCGCACAAAGTGGCACCGGTTGAAGGCGTGGCGCATGAAACGTGCGTCGTTATGGCGCTGCAAGTGGCGCCAACGGAAGGAATGGCGCATGGAACTAAAGCCGTTAAGGCGCTGCAAGTGGGACCGGTGAGGTGCGTGGCACGGGGGAGCTGCGCCGTTAAGGCGCATGTACTGGCGCCAGGGCTTGGGAAAGGCACAGGAGAGTGACGCCCTTAAGGCGCATGGAAGTGGCGCCATGCCCTTCTGGTCACCCCTAATTATACATTTTGCATTTTAGTCCACTATCTTTCTTTTTAGTGTAATTAGGTCCCTCCAAAATTGTCTGAAGCTTGTCCTTCATCTCGTTTTACATAATGTTTGGGCGTATTGAGCTCTTAATCACCTCCATATGTACGCACCTATAAAACTTCGAAATTCATAAGTAAAATGCGTATTTCAGAATAAAAGCAGAAAATATTGATGAATTTAATACTCTAAACATAACAAAAAAGTGTACATTTTGTACACTGATCGGATATGCAACAATATCTAATGATCAATACAAAGATAAATGAATAAGTTAAAAGACAAAAATATGAGAATACACCAAATAACCAAGACAAGATAATTGTTAGAATACACAAACAATGCCATGCTTAAAGGGTTACAGGCCGGGGTGGAATTTCTGAAGCAACTTCTATGTTTGGAATATGGGTGAACTATATGCTAAGGTAGGTGCGCAAAAGGCTTAAGGTGGTTTCCGAGCCCCACCATCAAATAACGATGGCCCAATCCTTACCCACGAGGGTCATGTAAGGAATGGATTAGCTCGAGTTGTTGGTTTTCGCAAACCCCTGCGGAGACTAATCTCATGAAGGTTACACTACTTTGCCACTAGGAACCGGTGAAGGCTTGAAGATCAATGTCTCACAAGGACAACGACACCAGTTCAGCTTAGAAAGAATAAGGGTTTTTGTCTTTAGAGCTTGGGTTGGGAGCTCAATGTCGTGAATGCACTATGGATGTGGTGTCTAAGTGAATTAAAATATATACATTAAAAATACAACACCCAAAAATATTAAAATCAAGCAAAGAAATAAAAACAAACCCATTTTATGGCTAAACTATTCCCCAGCGGAGTCGCCATCTATAGTGACGAGATTTTCGACGGAGTCGCCACCAATCATTTTCCTAGGTCGATTGGAAACCTGAAATTTGATCTACGAGAGCTCATGGAATCGTTAGTCAATTAGAAACGAAAATTAAAATTTTTGAATGCCCATAATTGTTACCACGGGTTCATCTTATCTTTTTGCTTGCTTTATACAAAATTAATAAAAACAAAGTAATCAAGAGAAAATCCAACAAATCTTGAGGCATGTTACTAATAGTTTATGTACATATGTTTAAAGAGAAAAACATAAAAGAGAAAGAACAATCAAGTAAAAAAATCAAATATCAAGACAAGAGACATAATTTGATATCAAATAAATAAAATCAAATATCAAGAGACACAATTTGAGATCAAATAAATAAATTAAAGTATCATCCACTAAAATAAGATATAAGAAAAATCAACCAAAATAGTTTAGGCCAGTGCCCAAAATGTTAGTTTTTGGATCTGTTGGACGGCTTGCCTGAAAAGATAAAAATGTTATTGACCTACTTGTAACAAAATAGAATTGAGAACTTTAATACCCAAGTTTTAAATGAATATGAGAGGAACACGTCAAAACTTTTGCGAGCTTCCATGATTTTTTGCAGGTCTGGCTGGCCGGTGATGTTCGACGGCGTCCGGGGATGTTTTTGGCAAGGAACTGGGTGCAGGTGGTCAAGGACGCCGGCGGAGGTGCTGGGTGATACGCCGACAGGAGGAAGCGTCGTGATCCCGACTAATTTTCTTCAAGGATCGGCCACCCGTGTGGCGTCTCCGGTGGCGGCTTGCAGAGGCAGACGTTGCAGCTTAGTCGGCGATGAAAGTGCGGGCAACAGCTAGGATTGACGCGGCGGAGGCTGGAGATGACCTTGGCGGCGCTGTGACAGCGGGAGGAGGCCTGATAGAAGGAGAACTCTTCTTCGTCTTTTTCTTCTTCTTCTTCTCTCCTGCTTCTTTTCTGTTTTCTTCTTCTTTTTCCTTTTTCTTTCGCTGCTTCTTCTTCCTCTGTTCTTCTTTTTTCCCGTGGTAGGCTAGTTAGGGTTTTCTTTTCTCTAATTTTCTCTATTTATAGATTTTTTTAGCTAAGCACAATTACAACTTTCATCCGTAAAAACTAATGTCAGACTAATTAAATCTCTAATGTTCCTAAAACTCCTAATTTGACTCCCTAACAAAAGAAATCTAAATCATCTTGTTTTATTTTCTTTTTCCTTTTTTTTTTTTTTGAATTTTTCTTTAAAGATGAACTAATTAACCTAAATATTAGTGACTGGCATAAAATCAACCCTAAACGACTCAACTACTCTTAAATGACTCAGTTAATCCTAAAATGACACAGTTAATCCTAAAATGACACAAATCTCCAAAAGACCCTAAAAAAACTCTAATTTAACCTAAGTTCTAGACTCGACTAAGGATCCCGGGCAAAATTGGGTGTCAATACATCCTATGTGATTGGAATAGAAATATTTCATGATAGATCACAAGGATTGTTAGGGTTATCTCAGAAATGCTACATCAATAAAGTATATAGATTCAAAATGGAAAAGTTCTCTCCTGGGGTAGTTCCAATTCAGAAAGGGGACAAATTCAGTGAAAAACAATTTCCTAAGAATGATTTGGAATGAAAAGAAATGAAATCTATTCCCTATGCATCTGTGGTTGGGAGCTTGATGTATGCACATACATGTACTCGACTAGATATTAGCTTTGTTGTTTGAATGTTAGGCCGATATCAAAACAACTCTAGATTGGACCACTAGAAAGCTGCAAACAAAATCCTTAGGTACTTACAAGGCACCAAGGATCACATGCTCACTTTTAGGAGGTCATATCACGTTGAAGTGGTTGACTACTCAAATTCAGACTATGCTGGATGCGTGGACTCAAGGA
>JBBYHH010594707.1:0-10630 GCA_038382905.1 Daphne laureola
AGAGTAATTAGCACTTTTATTCATAAAGTTGATCGACGCTATAGTTCTCTTGGGTTCGACACCCTTTTCGCTCTCTATGCTATATTATATCTGATCCTTACACTTAAGGGCATAAAAAGGGTAACTATAAATATAAAATTTGTGTTAGAAAGTTACACCCTTTTGCACGCATCACATATCAAAGAAGAAGCATTGGCCGGAGTCATTTTAAGGCAAGGATATTTTTGGCCAAACATGAAAGAGAAAGACTGAAAATTAGTAAAAAAGTTTCGGAGGTCGCAAGAACATGCCCACATCCAAAGATTACCATCCAAACTCATAAGTTTGGAAGACTATCCGATCCCATTTGTAGTATGGGGAATCGACCTTAGTAAGGCACTACTGATGGAACCCGGAGGCTTGAAGTACTGCGTAGTTGCCATTGATTACTTCAAAAAATAGATTGAAGCCGAACCTCTGGCCAGTATAATAGCTGAAAATATACAAAAATTCATATGAAAAAACATCATATGTAGGTTCGGGTGCCCGAAGGTTATCATCGTAGACAACAGATCCCAATTCGTAGACTCCGGATTCCAAGACTTTGCAGAACAATTCGGAATTAAGCTACACTTGGCACTAGTAGGACACCCACAAAGAAATGGGCAAGTAGAAGTATCAAACCAAACCATCAAAGAATGTTTGAAGAAGAGATTGGGAAAGTCCAAGGAAAAATGGCCCGGTGAACTCCCATATGTCCTCTAGAGTTACCGAACCACCCCTAGAAGAGCTACCGGGGAAATCCTTTTCTCGTTTATGTATGGGACTGAAGCATTAATCCCGATAGAAGTAACTTATCCATCCCTAAGGGCACAAACCTTCCAAGAAGTTGAAAATGAGGAAGGGTTAAGGACTAACCTGGAATGGCTCAAGGCAGAACAGAGCAAGCCAAACTCAGAAGAAAAGCCTTCCAAGAAAGAGTGGCTAAATCTAGTAATGCAAAAGTAAAGCCTAAAGGAATAACAGTTGGAGATCTAGTCCTAAGGCATAGAAAGTTAGGTTCAAGAAAGTCCAAAAGAGGAGTATTCAGGGAAACATGGGGAGGACCTTTTGAAGGCATCCATGAAGATCGGAAAGGAGTATATAGACTTTGGGACAAAGAAGGCAGAGAGCTCGAACGCTCTTGCCAGTCTGAAGCACCTAAGAAGTCTTACGTGTAAATGCAAGTTCGAAAGATCCAATGAAAGCAAAAGAGAGAATGTAGGTTTTATGTTGAACCTCCATAAAAATCAATCTCCAAAATGCTTCATTAAAATCTAGAAGGCCATTACAAAAGCCCGGAGGCATTAAAAAACTTAAGCAAAGGTTATTACAAGTCAGAAGGATTGGGTGTTGAAGGTTCCTCCGAAAGAATGGCTGAGGGTTCAAGATTTAAAGGTTCAGAGGGCTTAAGGGGATGCCAGAATTCAGGGCCACACCAAGAAGGCTCCATGATGTACTGCTCCCTGGAGTCAAGGCCCGAAAGATAAACCTCTGGGTTCTGATCCGATATCTACCTCCGGGCAAGACAGAAGCCTTCACCGAATTTGCCAGCTGTCAAATTAGTTGCATCAATTATCTTCTACCGATACCTGAAGACCCTATCAGTAGCCCTCTTTACCTTAGCCTGCAACCCCTTGATCTTATCCTGAAGACCTTTCTTGTCAATCTCAAAATGATCCTTCAGATTCTTAAAGTTGACATTAGATTCCTCAACCTTTTTCTAAAGCAACTCCACTTTTTCCCGAAGCTCAAAGACTTCGTTCTCAGCATCCTTCAGGCGAACCATTCGAAAAGAGATTACTTTGACCAGAGCCTCTTCAGCCTTTATAAAAGTAGCCACTTCAGCTTGAGTACCCCCTACCAGTTTAAGATCTTCCTGAAGCTCATCCATCAAAAGCTTGAATGACTCAGCTGCGCTAGCCCTTCTTCCGAAGACTTGCTCATAGAGGTTGATCCTTTGGATCATCTTGGCAATGACCATTAAGGCCTGACTCGCTTGAAGCTCAGTGTGAGACCGAACAGAGCTGGTAGCCTGAACCAATTGGGAAATCCATCTGGCCACACAATGGATCTGTAATCAAAAGCAAGTCAGAAATAAGAAGAAAAGATAGTAAAAAAAAAAACATTACCTGGGAAGCCTGAACCGCCATGCTGGAAGCCACCACATCTAGGTCCGAGAGGACAATTTGAAGATCATCCATGGTCCGAGCTGCTGTAACCTCCCTCTATAACTCTAGAGCCATGACTTTAGCTTCTTGGTCATCCAGAAGACTTTGGTCCTCATTGACCAGCTAACCGGGTTCCTGGGGGATTAGATCCACTCCCGAATGGTGGAGCTGGGCATCCCTTTATTGATGCTTTTGCTCTTGAACATCTCTCTAATCCGGACCTAGAGTGCAGGAATGAAAACAAGACAAGAAGTGAAGAGGATCATCCCCGAACATCCGGATCAAATTATAAAAGATTGCCTACAAAGGGAGGGACTTCAACTTAACTGATGATTTATTCTTACGTAACGTGTACTCTATCGGGAGTACATCTTCGGGCACCTCGCCAGTAGGGATAAACATCTTATAGTTCTCCCGAGCAATTTTCCTACTCTTAGCATCAAGCTCATCAATAGACTCATAGACATGATCACAAGTCATACCAGCAGGAATGTGCATGACATTTTCATCCGAGGTACGAGGAGGGGAGCCCTCACCACCGGAGGCACCATGGCATTCGAAATCAATAGCTTTTGAGGAGCCATCAGGAGCTTCCTCCATAACAGCAATATGCACAGCAGAACCTGACCCTTTTTTTCTTTTCAGAGATCTTTTTGGGGTAAGTTTCGGATTTGGAGGTGGAGCAGACAACCCGCCCAGAGAATTCTTGAAGACATCTTCAAAATTGATGTCCTCATCATCCGAGAAACTCATCTCTGCAAAAAGATAGAATAAATTAGAGTTAATATTAGAGTGAACCAAGACACAAAGGATAGGAAAGAACTTTTTAGAAAAGCCTCGTGAGATATCTGCCGACAGAGACCCCGAACCAAAGCTATATCCTGAGCCAATTGAGAAGAAGCCCAAATCCTGAGTGCAGCTATGTCACCCTTTATTAAACCAAGATGCATAAGGACACATCGGGTAACCAAGCACCAGTGAAGAGGCACCGGGAACAACTCTCCGGGATCATCACCGAAGCAATTGACTAATCACTTGAGCTTATGATCAAATTTGTTATAATTTTCCTTCGAGATGGGGTAATTGAGGATTCTTTATGCCAACCTTTGCGGCTGGTGGGACATTTCCACATGAAGTTGTACTTTATGGTGGAGATTCCTCGGGGGCCGAAGTAGTAGAAACAGCTCCGGGGCTTGGTCTTTATTTTGTAGTATTGAAGGAAGGTTGGAAGAATAGGAGCTACCCCGAACGCATCACAAAGAGTGAGAAAAGCATTTTTGTGATAGTAGGTGTTGGGGCTGAATTGATTGATTTCAACCCCATGAGCTCTGGCCAACTGACGAAGTAAAGGATGGGGAGGAAAATGAAGTCCGCACTCAAGCTGGGCCTTGAAAACCACCATCCACCCAACACCAGGTTCATACATCTTGCACTTATTACTAGGGACCTGTGTACGGATGGATTGGGGTAAGAAATAGGTTGACTACCACTCCCAAACTAGCTTTGGAGTGGCCTTGCTTTTAAAATTTTATCCTCTATAAGGTGTAGGTCTGAAGGACGGGTAGTAAGAGGAAGAGGAAGAGTAAAAGAATATATTTATTTTTGCTCAAATCACTGGTCGGAAGAAGCTGATGGGAGCAAATTGGCCGAACGAAAGCAAACTCTGAGCAGCCTGGTCAACCATCACTTTGTGTCGTCGGTAGAAAACAACTTCCGCTAGAAGATCATCAGAAGGATCAGGAGTGTCGGCTAGCCTCCATACAAATTCTGGTAAGCTGATTTCAACACCGCCACCACTATGATGCCACCATCATTTAAGTAAACTCGCCCCTGATAGAGAGTATGGTGATCCGTTATTAGAAAGCTTAGGAAGAAAGAATGAGAACTAAAAATTTCAGTCCACTTCTCAAGTATTTAAAGAGCATCCGGGAATATGAAATGTTGCTAGAAAGTCAATCCGTACCATTGATCAGAAAAGTTACCCTGAGATTCATGCCATAGTTAAACCGCCATTACCCGAAGGAAAGCATCTGGCATGACAGTTAAAATTGCCAACACTCGGAGGAAAGCTATCGGGATCTACAGATGACCATAGTGACCCGGATGCCCATACATACGGGATTCAAAGGGGGCAATTCTAAGGCCCCGAAATTCCAATGGCCATATGCACATGCATCTGGGATTCAAAGAGGGGCAATTCTGAGGCCCCAAAATTCCAATGGCCGAATGCACATGCATCTGAGAATCAAAGGGGGGTAATTTTAAGGCCCTAAAATTCCAATGGGCGGATCCACATGCATCCGAGAATCAAAGGTGGGGAGTTCTAAGGCCCCAAAATTTTAATGGCCGGATGCACATGCATCCGGGATTCAAAGAGAGGCAATTCTAAGGTCCCAAAATTCCAATGACCAGATGGACATGCATCCGGGATTTAAAAGGGGGCAATTCTAAGGCCCCAAAATTCAATGGTCCGATGCACATGCATCTGGGAATCAAAGGGGGGAAGTTCTAAGTCCCCAAAATTCCAATGACTGGATGCACATGCATCCAGGAATCAAATGGGGGAAATTCCAATGGTCGGATGCACATGCATCTGGGAATCAAAGGGGGGCAATTCTAAGGCCCCAAAATTCATCCAATGACTCCGGACTAGGAAACATGATGAACTACATGATGAGTGTACAACCACTCACATATTTCGAGGGTGTTTAGAACATAATCTTCATCATTTATACCTGATTTACTTTAACTTAGATGCATTTTACCTATAATTGTCTAAATCTTACAAGATGCACACTTTGAGGTGAATTTGAAGGAAAAGAACATTAAAATAAGGTTTGGGATGAATATTGCCAACAAACGGAATACACAAGTCCATCTAAAGTCAGATTAGAGCATCGGAACGCAAAGAGGATCACCTTCCAGACCAAATTGCAAAGATGTGGAAATTGGAGGGCTGATCCGGGAGTTGAGTGGCTCCACTTTGATGCACCATGCATAAAGGCAGTGGCGCCAGTTATAGCGCCATCACAGTGCGCCCAAACCGCACCTCCACCTAAACCGCGCCATCCATGGGGCCACGATGGCGCACCTAAATGGCACCATGAAGACCATGGCGCCATTTTCCGTGCATTGAGGGCTCACGTCTGTTGCATCGTTCATGAACCCGACGCCAGTATCTGCGCCCTAGTGGCGCACGTTAAGTCCACCGCGCCCATCCGACAAAAATACACACGGTGCCACTTTCTATTTTGCACACGGCATCGTTTACACCCGCCAGGACTCTCTCTCCTCCAAAACGGTTACAAAATATTATCCAATTTTTTGGCCTGTGTTTAGTCTATTTTACCCCTAGCAATTTACTCTTCTAAGACCAAACTGTCTATGGTCTTTTTAGTCTTTAGGAAATGCCTATATATACAATGGGCTGGTCATTAGACCAAACACACTTCATTATCACTCAATCTCTACAATTAGCTACATTTTGGAGCTCTCCTTGGAGTTACAAGCAATCTCTTTATTTTTAATTATGTTTACTACATCATTAATTAGAATAATCAATATATTAATTAATGAGTAGTTAACTATTATCTTCTATGGTGGAATTATCCTAGGGCATTATTTATGTATGAAATGCTTATTAAATTTAGGTTTTTGAATCTTGAGCTAGTACCATCATTTATCATGTTTGTAGAATTGCTAGCCCTACAATTACATGCTATATGGAAATATGCAAGAATATCCGAGAGGGTTTCTCGGAGATAGGCCTAGGAGAATCAAATAAAGGTTCCTGCAGGAGTTTGAGAGAACCTTGTTTGAATCGCTAGTAGTTATTACTTGTTTATTAATGCCTTAGGGAATGCATGGTTAGAGCACAAGAGTGCCTAATTCATGAGTTACCTGGTAAGAGGTGGACGGTTCTCCGAGAGGAAACCGGACCGACTTCAGTGCATACATCTAGTTAGAAGCATATGAAAGCATGAATAATCCCCAACGTAGCTGTGGCGCCATTTATGTGTGCCCTCGTGACGGATGAAGCGGTGCCGGTGTTTGCCTTGGCACGGGAGAACGGTGCCCTTATGGCGCATGAAAACAGCGCTGGTCTTGTGCACGGTGCAGGTGAAGTGTGCCAGCCATCGCAGCGAAGATGCACCCTGATGGTGTGGGAAAGGTGCGGTGAGGCTTGGCAGTGGCGCTATTGAATGGCACCATTAAGGCGCAAGAAAGTGGCTCCACCCTATGCTAAGTCCCCCTAATTACACCATTTTGCATTTTGCTCCTCTATCTCCCTTCTTGGTGCAATTAGGTCATCCTGAGATTATCTAACGCTCGGTTTCCTTCTCATTTTATGTGATATTTGAGCGCAATGAGCTCCTTTTCACCTTCAAATGTACGCACCTACAATTCTTCAGAATTTATAAGTAAAGTGAGCATTTCATAATAAAAGTAGACAATATCGATGGATTTCATGCTCTAAACATGGTGGAAAAGTGTATGTTTTGTACACTGATCAATCACTCAAGCTCAGTATGTATTCCATTCCATCAAGCTCAAGGCTCTGCAGGCATAGATGCACATGTACATGTAGTTTAGATCACATCTGGAAACTTGTTCACATGTTCAGCTGCTTATGATTTTTTATGTATGATGTTACTAGTGGAGTGATTAGCCATTTCTGTGGAGGCTAAGCTCCTTTCTATTATTATCTGTGGTTGAGGTGAGCTCGACTTTGTGTTTGTGTTTATGGGTGCATGTTGTGTGATTATGCTATCTTTGCATGTATGTGGTTGTTTCAAAGTAAAGGTTTTAGGCATTATCAGAGAATGTTATACCAGGCCGGGTTATAGGTACCACCACACCAAACTGGCCTCCGTCCTCTGTCATCCCCTCTCCGCTCCGTACCAGCTTCCACCGAATGGGTGAAAACTTGGTATCAGAGCATGGTTTTCAGAATCAGTCTTCAGAACATATATTAGTCCAGGCGTGGACTTCGGTGAGGGTGTGTTTGGATGGGTAAAGCGTGTGTCACCGATCGATTCCAGGATAGTTCAGTGAGGAGTCTGGACACCTCCTTATGAGAACTACCTTGGAATGAGAGGTGGGGCTGCAGACAGTCGGTCTAGACATGCCAAATGTAGTCAAAGATCCAGTTTGTCTTCGGTAAAGCGGGAATTGCACACGACTCAACCATTAAGGATAAGGACATTTGAATGTGATATTAGACAAGTAGGAATTTCCTGTTGAGTTTATGATTTAACTGTGATCTGTTTGACTGATTTGTGATTGTTGTATGATGTGTCTGATTCTATTTCTCTATTTGGATAATCTGCATCATACATTGCATCTATACTACAGAACCATTAGGAATACTGCTGCTTGCTTTTGTCAGGTAGTTAACCATTTCTGTTGTGCACTTTCTTCTGTTGTAAAATTTTAGGATATGGTAAATACTCGCAGATAGAAAGTTCTATATCCGGAGATTAGGGATAGAGATCCCACTCTATTTGGGAATCAGGGAAGAAGGTACTGGAATCCAAGGCAACAACCCCAACCAGACTCCCCTTAGTAACAGCAGGTTTCACAGAACCTAATACAGATATTGGGACATATCCGGACAGTTTTGAATAATCTCTGGCCCGAGGAAAATCAGGGCAACCTACATGTATAAATGAATCGGTAGGTTCAGGGCAACCCGGTTAATCAAACACAGGATGAGACTACTGAGCTGGTGGCTTCTGACAGTCGCACTACCGCACGAACTAGCTCTCAGAACTACCAGACTGATCCAACTCGAAATGAAGACGAGCAAGAAGATGAAGATAGGAGACACCCTCATGCTCAGAGGGTGCGATCAGAGGTCAGATCCAACCATTTTGTGCAGGACTAATATCAAAAGGATAGAGATCGATGACATGACCATCATCACTGAGATAGGGAGGATTCTGATTCTGAGGGTTCCCATAAGGCCCAGAGGCTCCAGGTGGAGCATGCCATAGGTCCAGATGGACTTACTATGATGGAGCACTTTTCGCACCTAGGTCCTCCAAATGTTTCTAGCAAGGGAGGGCCGGAGGTGGCCGAGTTTTGGTTCACCGACATGGACCGTCTGTTAAGGAGGCTGGGCTTCCCTTCTGAGGTGATGGTGTCTCTAGCCACTTTCAACCTCTGAGATTGAGCATACAACTGGTGGAAGGGAGTGACTAGTTCCAGGAGAGCAGAGTTTGTCTAGCAGGGTTGGTGGAATTCTGGTATGGGATGAGAGGAGTTCTCCCACCTGTTCCAGGAGTGGTGGGTCTGTTATGTTGCCCGAGACTGCCATCAGGTTGAGTTCAATAATCTGAACTAGGAAAGTATGTATGTTACCGATTATGAGCATGAGTTTGATAGATTGGTTTCCTATGTCCCGCAGTGTGATGGCATGGAAGATGATAAGGCTAAGAGATTCATAAGATGCCTATGACTAGAGATCCGGAAGTATTTGGTAGCCTTGGGTATTATATCATATCATGAGGCCGTGCAGAAGGCTCTTCTGGTTGAGATTGAGGAGATAGAGGGCCGAACTGCACCTTACCGATCCCAGAGCAGTGGGAAAGGTTCTGGATCACAGGGGTCAAGTAAGAGTGCCAGAAAATCAAGTCCAAGTGGTAAGGGTAAGGGCACAGTGGGATCACCATGGTATTGCCAGCTCTGTGGAAGACATCACTTCCGCTAGATGTGCTACCGCCAGTCAGGACGATGACTCAGGTGTGGGTCTACAGAGCACTGGATCAGAGACTGCCCTCAGGTGCAAGGGCAGGATATTGCAGGACAGCCATGTTTTCAGTCGAAGGCCAAGCCCAACGCACCCCAGGGGCACGGTGTAGCTCAGGGTGTCCTGAGACCCCAGCAGCTGAGATTGTAGTTTCTGCCACCACCTCCACCAACTCAGCACCAGACCAGACCAGGACACGTATTTCAGATTGAGCAGTGTGAGACTGCCCCACATGGAGCACTAGTAGGTACACTATTTCTGAATAATTTTTCTGTTCATGCACTTTTTGATACTGGTGCATCCATATATGTTGTTGCACAAAGATGTGCATTATCTCTGCATCTATCTATTAGTGATCTGCCTGATGTGTTTCTGATCTGTACTGCCAGGAGTCAATATCTATTTTCAAATGAGATGGCATGGGGATGTGTATTGACTATCGGTAGGCATCAGATTCAGTTTGATCTGCTGGTGTTAAACACACCTAAGTATGATGTGATCCTTGGCATGGATTGGTTAGCAAAGAATTTTGTCCAGATTGACTGTACCAAGCATCACATTCTACTTTCTTGAGAGGTTTTACCTCTTTCTGCTCCACCGGACATTGAGATCGTCAAGCACAATATAGAGTTGAGAGTTCTGGACCAGGTTTTAGTGACCGATGAGGAAGACTATTGTGAGCTCAACTATGCAGACACTCATATGGAGTTAGAGAAGATTCTGATTGTGCGATACTTTTTGCATCTATTTCCCAAGGAGTTGTCGGGGATGCCGCCAGAGCGGGAGGTTGTATTTGAGATTCTGCTGTAGCTAGGTTCCACCCTGATTTCTGTTCCTTCCTATCGCATGCCGACAGTGGAGGTGGTTGAGTTAAAGAAGCAGCTCGATAAGCTTCTGGAGAAGGCATTTATTCGGCCAAGCACATAACCGTGGGGTGCCCGGTTCTATTTGCTAAGAAGAAGGATGAGACCCGTCTATTGTGCAACGATTACAGAAGAGTGAATGCAGTCACGGTGAAGAATAAGTATCCGTTACCCAGGATTGATGATTTGTTTGACTAGATTAGATGGGTGAGGATATTTTCAAAGATCGACTTGTGGTCCAGGTACTTTTAGATGCACGTGAAGGAGGAAGACATCCCGAAGAATGTAATCCGCACTCGGTATGGGCATTGTGAGTATACGGTCATGCCCTTTAACTTGACGAACGTGTCAGCTGCATTCATGGATTTGATGAACCGAGTGTTCCGCCTGTATTTGGATTCCTTCTTTGTGGTCTTCATCGATGACATTCTGGTATATTCTCGCGATGAGGACTCACACCAGGAGCACTTGAGGATGGTTTTGGAGACAGTTTCAGAACATCGACTTTATGCCAAGTTTTCAAAGTGTGATTTTTGGATCCATGAAGTATCCTTTCTGGGGCATATTATTGGCGAGCATGGCCTTTCTGTTGACCCTGAGAAGGTCAATGTCTTTCAGGATTGGAGGCAGCCTAGGACAGTGAGAGAGATCAGGAGTTTTCTGGGATTGGCGGGATACTACGGCAGATTTTGAAGAATTTAAGACCTTTAAGATTCTCAATTACATTTTTATGATCCTACGAATTCTGAGGGAAGATTTAGAGACATGATATCTCATAATATCATGCACAATTTATACAAGAATATACATGAAATATATATCACAAA
>JBBYHH010594818.1:0-10630 GCA_038382905.1 Daphne laureola
TCTTCATCCAGAGCTTCATACAGGCCAATTATTTTGAGTGTGATATTTTCTATGAGATAAGAATTAATCACACATTTCTCCCACTAATGGGAAATCCATACCCTCTCGAGAACAAGAACATATTGTTCTTGATCTACCTCATAATGCTACTGGACAATCCAAGGAATTCGATAAATGACCAGGAAGTAAAATTTAGTGTAGGGGATAGTTTTTCTCTGAGACTTTTGTTTATTAAACTTAACAAACTTGTCATAAGATTCCTTGACTGCTTCTGGGAACTGATCGGAGATCAGTCATTTCTTTGCAAACTAATGGTGAAACCAGTTTGGGAATTTCTTTTGGTTTGACTTAAAAAGAATCATCCAGGAGTGCTTGTTTTCTGAATTTTGGATGTTAAAGATTTCATCTCAGGCCTGGATATAATCTCAATATAAATAGGCATGGTCACTGTATTTTTTATACAAGAATCTTCTTCTGGAATGAGGCATTCCACATTCTTCTGGCGTTCATACCTTGTAGATGCCTAACTTTGAAATTTCGATTTCCTGGAAGAATTTCCCTTCTGGAGATTTGGTATTTCTATTTTTGTGTTCTATTTCCACAGAGCCTGTTTCTTGGAGTATCATCTCAAAATACTCATATTTTCTGAGGGAGTAGAGGGTGATTTGTTGGGTTTTCGCGGCAGCCCTAGTGACCAAGGTTCCTTCAAAGTATGTTTTGGAATTCTTGCAGTAATCATGAGGATATGGATAAGGAAATTTTTTACCTCTTTTTGCTTCCATAGGAGAGAATAATTCTTTTGGGGGATGTTCTTCTATCCTCTTGGTATTCTGTGAGGATTCTCCTCTTTCAATTCGTATTTTCTGGCCAGTGGGTAATTCATAAAAATTTCCGTTCTGGCTCTCGGGCTTCTATTTGCATGAAAGGTGCAAACTGACTCTCTTCTTTAGGCAAATGTACTTCTTGGTCCATAAGATAATTCATATGGAACATCAGTTGTTCTAAGTGATCTGGATTGTTGACCTCTTTCATTCTCCTACTGATTTTTTCCTTCGCTGATTTCTGTTTCCCCATGACCCCCCTATAAAAATTCTCGGCTGAGGAAGTCTGGTAATGAATTCTTTTCTCCATCAATATGCTCAATATCAAAATCGAAGACAACTAAAATCGATTGTCATCTTGTAAATATTTGTTTTGATGCAAGATTTATAATATCTTTGAGAAGGACACTTTTAGATGTTTTGCAATTAGTTCTAATTAAATTTTTTTGATTTAATAGGTCTTCTTCAAACTTTTTAACACAAAAGAGGATTGTAAGATTTCCTTTTTTATCATGGCATAATTTTGTTGAGCCTGGTTCTATACTCCTAATGTAAACCTTACTAGTTTTTCTTTGTTATCCACCTTTTGTTTTAATATTCCTCCATAACCTATTTCACTTACATCTGTTTCAATTATTTTGAATGCTTCTGGGATAGGAATGATGGCATATGGGATTTCTTTGATTTTTCTTTTTACAAGTCTAGCAGCTTGTGTTTGTTCGTTTCCCCATTCTGGAGGATTTTTCTTTAACCTATCAAACAAAGGTTTACAATCTTTAACCATGTCTTTGTAGAATTCAGAAACATAGTTAAGACTTCCTAAAAACCTCTGTAATTGTTTTTTATCTTTAATTTCATCAGGAAATTTTTTTATAAATTTTATTGATCTTTCAATCGGTTTTATGGTGCCTTTATATATCATATGTCCAAAGAAATGGACATTTGTCTCGAACAATTCTATCTTTTTTGCTGAGACTACCAATCCTCTTTCTTCTACTATTTTTGTGAACTTATGCAAGTGTTTGGAGTGTTGATCAATTGACTCAGAAAATACTAGCACATCGTCAATGTAAACAATGGTAAAAAAGATTTAAGGATTAAAGATTTCATTCATAATTCTTTGGAAATCTGAGGCTGCATTTTTTAATCCAAATGGCATGACATTCCATTCATAATGACCAAAAGAAACGTTAAACCTTGTTTTATACTTATCCTTTTCTGCAATTTGAATTAGCCAATATCCTGACTTCATGTCAAATTTTGAAAATATAGTGGCACTATATAATCTTGATAGAAGGTCTTTCTCATTAGGTATTGGGTACCTAATCCATTTTAGAACTTTATTTAATGATTTTTAATTAATTACCAACCTTGGTACTCATCTTTCTATTTCTGAATTCTTGTTTACATAAAAAGCTGAACAACTCCATGGTGAAGAGCTTTTTCTTATTAATCCTTTATCCAGGAGATCTTGGATTTCATTTTTACAGTGGATTGTTAATTCTTCATTCATTTGAATAGCTCTTGATTTAGTAGAGATATTTTTTTCTTCAAATTATACCTCTTAGGGTAGACTAACGATATGTTTCTTTCTTTCCCAAAATACGTTGGGGATATTTGCACAAATTTTCTTATTCAGAATTTCTTTAAAAATATGAATTTGTTTTTGTAATTCTGGAGTCTTTATTTTTTCTTCAACACTTTTATGCCTAATATCTTCTTGGAGACTCATTACTATTTCTTGTTTGTTGGTTAAGCTAGTAGTAAGTTCTTCGAGTAAATTGGTTCGAGGAGGTTCTGCAAATTTAAAAGTTATTTTTCTTCCAAATTTCTTAGTAATCAACTCATCCTTGTCAACTTTGTAAGACATGATGGTACTAAAAAAATGTGTTCCTAATATTAAATCCTGATTCATTTGGGCAAGCATAGTGAAGTGTTGTGAGATACAAATTTCATCATTGCAGACATCCACATGAGTCAATTTAAACCTCATTGACATTATTTGTTTAATAGCTGCTGTTATATACCAAAAAGTTTTTTCTAGATATTTATAAGGAATTAATCCTTCTTTGACCACATTTCTATCTGCGTCTGAATCAATCAGTGCAACAGTTGTGATTTCAAATTGTTTATCCACTCATAAAGTGATTAGACTTGTGTATCTTTGATTCTACATGTATTCAATTTCATTGATTTGGAGTAGTCTATTTTGTGAAGAAGTCTCAGGTGCTACTTCTTCTACAAGCATTTCTTCTTTCTCCTTTTTCTTTTGTTTTGCTTTAAAATCATATTCATTTAGGTCTTCAATTACATTTTCCTCTTCTTGGAAATGTGTTTCCCACCCTTGGAGTTCTAGGATCTCAATCCTTCTTTTTAGACTTTTTACTTCATTCTTTACTTGGTGAAGTTCTGATTTTAGTTCTTTGACGGTTTGTTCTCTGTGGTTTACTTGAGTCTGGTCGACTCTTTTCAGTATCTCATTGAAGCTGTAAACTTGAGGTTTATTTATTTCTTGCCAGTTATTTTTCTTCTTTTCCCGCTTAGGGTGATCTCATTCTTGCCTATTTAATTTTTCTAGATACCTTAAAAGTATTTATTTTCTCGTATCTGGGTCCTCTATATTTTTTGCAATTTCTAGCACTCTTTCATCTTCTTCAGTTATTGCATTTATTTGAAGCATATTTAGTTCCAATTTCCCAAAAGTTTTCTGAATGTCACATGAATTACATTGACACTTTGAACCACAACTTTCATCTAATCATTGGCTTGACTCACTACTTGAATCTAGCTCATTTGAACTTTCTAAATCATTGGATATTTCTTCGAAGTCTTCTGCAGAATCACTATTCAGCATAATTTGCATAAGACTTTGTTTTCAGCCTTCATCAATTTGTAGAGAGTTTATTTTCTGCTTAGTTCTACATTTGTTCTGAAAGTGACCTACCTTCCCACATTTCCAACAAATCGGTTCAGATTTGTTCTTTCTAATTTTTCTATCAAATTTTCTTTCCCTAAATTTTTTGTACCTCATCTTCTTCTCCTATAATTTTTATAAGGTTTGTTTCTTTTATACCTCTTGTGTTCTTTTTCTGGATCCTGAAGATTGTATCCATATTGGGAGCAAAAACTCATCATTTCTCTTTTTCCCTCGAGCCTTCCCTTTTTAATTTATTTTTTCCATTTAAGCACATGACACATTTTGAGGCCAACTTCTTTAATTTCTGAAAATATTTGACCATAAATATAATTTTCTATATCCAAATTTACTTGATCATTTTCTTTTATATGGTCAATAACTAACTGCCCAAAGTGTCTTGTTAATCCTTTGATAAATTTTTATTTCCAAGTTATGGAATTTCAATCCTCTCGTTCATATACCCTTAAGAGGAAAACATCTTTATATCATTCTAGATCTGATAAAGTTTTACATTTTAAGTTGAGCAACAGTTCTCCATTTAGTTTTTGTTTAGCTTCTCTCGTTCCTATGAAATGTAGGTAGACTGTTAATATTAAAATGTTAACTGCATCAGATTCTATTATTCTTACAGTTTCACTTCCCTGTGATATTTCTATTTCTTTTGCAGCATTTCTAATTTCTTGTCTTGCTTGTTCTGAAAGACATTTATCCCACCAATTTCTTAATTGTTCGATAAATCATAAGATTATCATATCTGCAATTTGTTGATCAGTTGTTCCACTAGTCATGCTTTTAATAGCTATCACATGTATAATCATATGGTGACTCATCTGGGATATTTGGTATTCTGAAAGACCATCAATATTACATTCTCTTATTTCATCTTCTCTATAAGCAGCAAACGAATCAGGTTGTCAATAATTGGTGTGTCTAATGTCTACTGGGGACGATTTACTAGTATATGGATGTGAAACATTCCAAACATTTGATGGTTCTCCTCTTTCCATTTTAATTTTATTAATCTCAGGAATTTTGTAAGAAGACTGACTTTCTTCTTGGGATAGTTTCTATGTAATGACATTGAGTTGGGGGCCCTTATGTTTTTCTTTAATAGTAAGCTTTCTTACTTGTTCGACCAATTCCTTCATCCTATTAGAAACCTCATCATCTCTTCTTCCTAATTTAAATGTTAGAATTCTAGAAGGAAGGTTGATGGGGGGCTTGGAAGTGTTGGATTTTTGCTTTATTTTTTTTTTAGTTTCTTCTATTCTACACATTTGTCTCCCTAACGACTATAGGTAGAGATTTGTGTAATTATTATGCTCAATCAAAGATTGAAGGTCTTTTGTTTCTGCCTGTTCAGAACTATTTTCTTTGTTAATAGTTTTAAAGGACAAGGCAATTGCTTGTTCTCTTAAGACGATTGCTTTGGAGGGAGGGTGTGCAGTAGTTATTTTTTTTATTGCTTCTCCTTCCCTAACTTTGTAGGTATTACATGTTTTTTATAAAGCAGACAAAGTTGTTTCTTTGTCTAGAACTACAGTCGGAATGAACCACTCAAAGAATTTTAAGTTGGTTCGGGTCTGACGAATCTTTTTATACCAAAGCTTTTGTATTTCTCTTCTATCATTTTTTGTATAATTGTTTGATAACCATTTTCTTTTTTTCGTATTTTCTATTGACCAAAATTTATTTCTTAGACTATTGTAGTCTATCTTAATTGGTTCCCTTAACATGTTTAGTTCAAAGTCTGAAAAGCTAATTCTATCATCTTCATTGATTTGGATGACTAACCAGTTTCCATCTTTACTGTGTCTATTTTATACACACGATGAGATACTTGTTTTTTTGATTGTCTTACTCCTCCAATGTATTTCTCATAATCTGTTTCTGGCACATGTGAACATGACGCCCTTTGTGGTATTTTAGGAGGTTTTTTTGCGAAGTTGATCATCCTGGTTGTTCTATCTTTTCTGAATTTAATCTCAACTTCTCCATTTTCATATTCTATGATTCTCTCCACTTCTGATGTTCTTAGTGGTTTTACTGATTTTTCATTTTTCATTATCCATTTATCAGGTAAACGGATATCATTCCATTTTATTGGCTTTGGGATAACCACATTGGTTTTCTCAGTGTTAGCTTGAATTAAAAGAGTTTCTCCATTTGTATCAAATTCTAGAGCTTTTCGATCTATTTGGGTTGTCATTATCTTGTAGTATATTATGTATACAAGGGATAAATTATGAGATCCTTGTAATATATCAAATCCAGATGTAAGAATATTGGCAGTTAGAACTTTCATGATATGTGGATCTTTTAAAGACACTGTGAAATTTGGATGGCAATTATAGCATAACCATTCCTATTAGAGAATCAGTAAACTTGTTATGTCTATGGTCTCTTAGGGAAATAACAACAGAAGTGTTTAACCCATTTTTGGTTAATGGTTTTAAAGCAATTTGAACTAATCCAACATGTAGATAATTGTAATGGTTATCATGGTGATCTTTTATCATGTATTTGGAAAGTAGTTCAAATTTATGATCTTCTTTCATTATTGAAACCGTTCTTTCTACTGTTTTAATGGAATATGTGGTTCTTAGTTCGAAAATCCCTTTTTGGTAGAATTCAGACTTGTTAATTCTTGGGATATTCCAATTTCCCAGACTTTTTTCTATGTCCCGAATGATTATGCCTTGAGTATTTTTTACCCTTCCTCTTCTTTTTGACTCTTATTCTTCATGTTTCTTAGAAGCAGATCTAGCTAAGCTTTTAAATATTCCAGCCATTGATTAACACAGTTGGTTTCAAGATTTTAGTTATTATCTGTCAACGAATTTTTATTCCTTCTTATAGCCCTTTGATCCTAGGACTGGTCTTACTGAGGAAACGTAACTTGGGTGATAAACAACAAAAATTTAGTAGACCAAAATGTAAATCTCGTAGTCTCAGAAAATCTGTAAAACTTAGAAAGAGCTTGCTTCTGGACTGAAATAAAGTTTTTTGGAATTCTGTGGTAAAAGAGACAACATCTGAAAAGTTTAGGGAAAACAAGGAATATTCCCTCAGATTCTGTTTTAGGACTGAAACGTTAAGTTGGTAAAGAAAGAGGACTCGATTGTTAAAATGATAAAACTTTTAGGACTGCAACGTTAGTTCCATAAAGCTCTGGGACTTAAACGTTAACTCGAATACTTATAGGACTATATCGTTATAAGTCTGTAACTTATAGGAATCTATCCATTTATCCCGTCCGGGTTCAACTTCACATTCTATCGTCAAAGCGACTGGAAAGTTTCTTCAAGGTCAAAGAGGTGATCCTCAAATGTCATGCTCTTGACTATGACGTTTTCGACATAGGCTTCGAGGTTACGTCCCAACTGATGGGCGAATACTTCATTCATGAGTCGTTGGAATGTTACTCCAGAATTTTTTAATCCAAAAAGCATCCTGACATAATAATAGACGGCATCACCAGTTGTGAAGGCAATTTTGATTACATCGTCGGGATCCATGTAAATCTGGTGGTACCCACTTTTGGTGTCAAGGAATGAGAGGTATTTGTGCTTGGATGTTGCATCGACCAACTGATCTATCACGGGAAGTGGATAGTGGTCTTTGAGACAATGTACGTTAAGACTTGTAAAGCGATGCACATCCTTCAGTCCCTGTTAGTTTTGTCAGCAAGCACGATGCTAGCGAGCCAGTCCGAGTACTTAACTTCTTTTATTATATTAGCCTCAAGGACTTTCTGTACTTCATCCTTTACAAATTTCCTTCTGTCAGGAGCGATAGCTCTCTTCTTCTATTTGATCGGCTTAGAATCCGAGTATACATTGAGCTTATGTGTAATAACTGATGGGTCCACTCTCGGTAGGTCTTTGAGTTCCCAAGCAAAAATGTCAAGGTGTATCTCAAGAATATGTATGATTTTATCCTTCTGAGATGTTTTAAGGCCTTTGCCTCCTTTGAACTTTTTCCCTGGGATGATTTCTACGTCATCTGTGATGTCACTGAGTCGTGGCTCATTGTCCTCTTCCATGGGGTCGTTGATATCACCGAGGCAATGAGGATTAGTGCTCGTGTTGAGCGTGGGCACATAATTGGTTCTAGAAGGCCGTTGTGGAGGGTAAATGAATGTATCACCTCGTGGAGTCTCAAAGGTGATTGTGAGGGAGCGTATGTCACACCGCATGTTGAATTCCACTTGGCTGGGTCTGCCAATGATGGTATTAAACGCAGATAGGAGGTCGAACATAAGGGAATTCGGCCATGATGGAATGGCAGTCTTAGGTCTTGTGAATTGTATCCCCGATCAACATGAGGGGTAACGTGATGACACTCAATGTAGGTACAACATCTTGGCCAATGCCAAATGTAGGTCCAGAGCTATGTCGGATCTTGGAGAGTGGGACCTTCAGCTTTTCCAATGTTTCTTTGAATATGACATTGGTGTTAGACCCTGTATCAATGTATACACGATTCGTGTCCCATCCGCAGATACGAGCCGTGATCAGGAGAGGGTCTAAATGAGGATATGACACCTTGGAGCCAGTTGGACGAATAATCACATTTTATTCTTTATGCTCGAGTTTTAGTATTTCTCGAGCGTATCGCTTTCTGCTGGCGGATCCTTCTAACTTTGTGAGCATGTGGATTGTACCTTGAGCTGGTGGTGGTGGAAGAGCTTATCGACTAGGGCTACCATTGTGATGAGGGTTGTTATGTTGACGACGGTGGTTGTCTTTATCGTTATTGTCATCATCTCGTTTACGAGCCCTTGGCATCTCAGAGGTATGGTTTGATGATTGGATTAGGTACTCCCTCAATTTGCCCTCGTTGATCATGTTGGCAATGAGGAGTTTGAGCTTCCAACACCCCTCTATGTCATGTCCACAATCCTTATGGTAATTGCAGAATTTGTCAAAGCCCCTCGTAGGCTTGTGTTGGACTGGCGTTGGTCATTTTGGCACTTTGTTGTGTTTTTCCAGCATCAAGAGGATGTTAGTCCTTGTCTCCCGAAGCGGAGGGTGTAGATCAAGACTCCTTGAGGAAGAGGAGATGAATGGAAGCTTGCTAGAACTGGAGCCCTTGTCGTACTTCTTGCCTTTTTCAGAGGAGGAAAGGGAAGACCTTTGTAATGGGCTATTGATTTCTTCAAAATTCATGAATTTAGTGGCCCGATCCATGAACTCAGCTATTGTTGTAACAGGGTTCTAGTTGATATTGTAGGTGAGGCGAGATTCTCGTTGTAAGCCTTGAGTGATGGCCAGGAATTGCATATTAGATGTGAGGTCTTGAACTTGTACTGACTCAGATTGGAAACGTCGTACGTAGTCTCGTAGCGACTCATCTTTTTGTTGTCGAACCTTTAAGACGTGATGGACCATTTTGGGAGGTGGTCTAGACCCCACGAAATGTCTGAGGAAGGCTGTTGCGAGAGGTTTGAAATTTTTAAAATATTTGCCTCAGAGAGTGCCAAACCAGGTAAAAGTTGCGCCCTTGAGTGTATAACTGAAGGCTTTGCATAAGATCGGGTCGTTCACCCGTGCTATCTCCATCTATGAGATGTAGCGTTGTAAGTGGTCAATTAGGTCTGAAAGCCCATCATAACTCTCTATCGTGGGCATTTTGAACCCGTTTGGTGCTTTGGTGGAAAGAACGTTCTCAGTAAATGGTTGTGTCAACACGACCTCGATGTCATCGTACGTTTGATTAGGTGTCTTAACCTGTTCTTCGACAAGGTTGATGCGGTGAATGAGCTCATCAACGTTCAGATTTCCTCCATTGGAATTGTCGTGACGGTAGGAGCTGTGGAGATTATGAGAATTTTCCTCGTTATCCACATGGGAGTGGCCTCATATATTGTTGAGTTCCGCACGGATGGTCTAGACCATTAGGGCCTGCATATCCCTAAGGATGTTTGCTTGAATTAGGTGCATTTGAGTTGGGTCAATGATGATTTGTTAGGCATCGTTTGTCCCAGCGGCGGGAACGACGGTCGAATTTAGTGGTGGAATTGGGGGCAATTGATTCTTCGTCGCTCCATTGTTTGGAGTGGGGTCCTAGAGGAACTGCAATGGGTGTCCTCTATATTGAGGAGGTTGTCCTGGTTGTCGTTGGTGTTGTTGTTGACGTTGCTAGTGTTTTCCTTGTTTTTACCATCTTAGCGATTGGAAAAGAAAAAATCTGGAGAAAAACTGTGGTTGTGGGTTCAAGTTTCTGGTAGACGCCGCCAAATTGATAGTAAACTACCAATCCAGAGCTCAATGGTTCCAAGAGAGTATGGAACTGATGACCTGCAAAGGAAGACAAGTGCACAGATCAGGTAAAGATAAATGAGGGGAGTGTGTGTGTGTCTGTGTAGTTCGTACCATTTGTATGTTGGGCACCATCCTTTAAATAGGATGGTTCCAGAGCCCATGAAGGAGAGCTTGATCGGTGGGATTTCGCCATCAAGGTGGCTATGTTTGTGGAGGTAGCCGTTACAGGCGTTTGAGGGATATGTTGACCCAGAATGTTGTATCATAAATAATAGCGTGATGTGTGCCTTTCATTAATTATAGGTGGATTGTGTAGTGAGGTTCTGCCTCTATTATACGAGGCATCACCTCGTAGGTGTGTCTGTCACCACCACCACCATGATACTTGTCAGAACTTGTGCGGAAGCGGCTTTATCGAGGCGGCTGGCGACGTCGAAACGGAGTTCATCAGAGTTGCGGTTTCCAAATCCCGCCCATTTTAAAATTTTCATTAACTTAAATTTCTAACATATTATTACAGGTTTTTACGGCATTGTATTTACTTAATTACCTAAACCTGCGCCCAGAAACACGTTAGCGGTTTTACAGGATATCGCGCGTCATATCAGTAATTAAACTTATACATC
>JBBYHH010594929.1:0-10629 GCA_038382905.1 Daphne laureola
ACCACTAACGTGTCTCGGGTGCAGGTTTAGGAATAGTAAGATGACCTAAAACTTGCAAACACGTTAGAAATATCAACAACTTAAGAAAGTTTTTAAAAGTTGGGTTTTTGGGAAAGCGCAACTCGGTTTAAGTGTTCCACTCATCACCGACCGCCGCCCGGTCCAATAAATAATCAAGACGCTTCCGCCAAGTAAGGGGACGCGGGGACGGTGGTGACAGTGTTGATTATCACAGTGGCTCGGCCTGGGGACTTCCTCTTCTCCCTTTTGTCTGAATCAAACTCATCATTGTCTGTTTTCTCCTTCCCTCGGGCTCGCCTCTCTCTGTCACCCAAGGGTAACTTTAGGTATTGAGCTAGGGAGCCTCTCTTAATCAAGTGCTCAACGTACCTTTTCAGTTGATAACATTGCTCGGTGTCATGCTCATTCTCCCGATAGAACTGACAGTATTTGGTCTCATTGCGCTTGGCTCTTTCTGGCATTGTCCTCGGCTAGCTCACATTTCCTTCCTTCTTGATTGCTGCTAGGACATTGGTTCGGGACGTGTTGAGAGGGGTTAGTGATATGAATTTTCTGAATCCTTTTCTCTGCCCTCCCCAACCTTTTGAACTCCTGGGGTTGGTCCTTTGATTTTCCGTCCTCTGCTCGCGGGTATCTCTGACTTCGGTCTTAACTTCCCGCTGAGATAACAACTCCTAAGCTATCATGTGTTCATAGGTCACTGAATACATTTCTTCAACCGATGATGGGTTCTTCCTGGACATATCGTATGCCAATATGGAGTTAAGCAACAAGGCTTCGATGAAAGCCATAATGCGAATGTTATCTGTCAAATCTGAAGCATGCACTGCTTCCTTGTTGAATCTCTCCACAAATTCCCGAATGCTTTCATTCGGTCTCTACTTGATGTCAAACATTTGGATGGCTCGTTTCGCCGATCTCTTGGTCCCAATGAAGTGGGTAGTGAATTTGGTGATGAGCTCTCCGAAGGAAGAAATTGAGTCTGGTGGCAAAGCATTGTACCAGCTCGAGCCTGGTCCTCAGAGAGCTACTTCGAAACATTTGCAGAAGGCGACTTCGTCCGCTCCTTTCAATTCCATTGTTCTTTTGTACTTTCTGACGAACGCATTCAGATCCCCATCTCATGGTAAATCTCTAATGGGTGCAGGAGACAGAAAATTCTTAGCGCTCTCTCGGATCCGGTGGGTGAATAGTCCGTCGTCGTTCGAGGGACCCTAGGATCGTACCTCGGACTCCTTTTGAGGTCTTTTTCCACTTCTTCCAATCTCCTTAGCATTTGTGTGATGACTTCATCCTTGGGGTCTTATCTAACCTAGTGTTCAGGTCTCGGGGAACGGTCCTAGATCCTTCCGACTCTAGGTAATCGGGATCTCTGGCTCTATCTTTCTCACGGATCATTTTGATGAACGAGTTCCACATGGTGGGTCTGGCTCTTTCCCTTTCGGGCCTTCGAGTGTCAGAGGGTCTGCTGTTGGAATGTGACGTTATGGCTCTTTCCCTTTCGAGCCTTCGGGTGTCCGAGTGTGTGCTGTTTTGTAACTTCGCCCTTCTGTAATTATTTGTCACTCCTGTGTGTGTTGATCTCTTCTCCCACCCAATCCCCCAACGCATCTTAATTCCTTATCCTAAATCTTATAAATCTTACTGATACATACCACGGCAGGACGATTGTAGAAGAGACGGCGAATCCCATGTTATGCTGAAGCCGTAGAATAATGCAGTTTAGGACGCACAGTAGGCAATTCGATCTCCAGAGAAAACCCCGAAAATTCTAATGTAGAGAGTTGGCTTCCACCTTCATATGACAAACGTGCTTTTGGAATTCTAAAAATGGCGTCTTTATCAACAACATTTTTGTGTCATGGTAAGTTTTCAATCTCCAGTTTTGAGTTTCTTTGCAAACAAACTATGCTTTCTTTTCCTCAGTTTCACTTGTTCTTCTTCATGTTTTGTATATAGGATACTGCCTCTTGTCCGGGAAGAAGATCAGTAACTGCCGCTCGCAGGTTTTTTTTTTCTTTTCCCCGTTTAATTGCTTTCACTTGATCTTCTTCATCTTTCCAGTTTGATTGCTTTCATTTTTTCTGTATATGATACTGCCTCCTATCCAGGAGGCGGGAAGGAGATGAAAATGATTCAGTTTTTTTATCGCTAATAGTGGTTGCTTGGTTTGTCTGCTTTCTGTGTATGTTCATTATTTCCTAGTCTGTTAGTAACTTTTGTGTCTTTCTTTTTTGGGTATTTTCCCCCTTCATTCTATAGGCACCATTTCTCGGTTCTTTTCCGATGAGAATTTTGCAGCTGAAGAGGAATTTTCTGCTTCCCCGTATTAATTGTGAAAAGAAAGATGAGTCCTTTGAGCATGTGTCCGTTGAGCGCTATCCATATTATAGCTATCTGGATTCAACTTCTGGACAATATGAACCAGCATCGGGTGCCCGAGCAGCTATACCAGGGCAGGAGCTCTGGCCGGAGGGGACTGCTAGCCGAGTCAGGGCTGCAAGAGCTCCTGAACCAACTGGAACATCAAAAGGCTCACCATCTTTTGGGAAAAGTCCTGGGAGTAGGAGAAACAAGTATGCGACATCTGCCACTTCTGAATCATTCGTAGAGCTGAAGGATTCACTTGATCAAACAGTTTCAGAGAGTGGCATGGGCGATTATAAGGATTCATCATCTGATTTTGTTGTTTACCAGACAGAGAACAAGGAAGAAGAATTAACTGTTTATGAGTTGGACATGAAACTTGGAAATCCTCATCCATTTGTTGATCCAGCTACTAAGAAACCCATAGAGGAGCCAGCTTCCAGTGAAGATTTATGGTGGAATTGGAGAAAGCCTGAGAAAGAAAGTTGGTCCAGATGGCAAAGGAGGCGACCTGATGTTGAAACGGTTAGTGCAAATTGTTGAACATTCTATTTAAAAAGGTCCCTGAAGTTGTACTTAAAGTTTGTTGAAATGTTTGCACAATGGTCTTATTTTTATTAGTAAATTAATATCATTCTGATTGTGATTTGCACTCTGGTGCGTTTAGCTCTGTAATATGCTTAGAAATAGAAGAGTATATTCATGTGCAACTGTGGTTTTAGGCCATTCTCTAAGCAATTAAGAGACTCATTAAAAGAGATACTCTTCCTGCTATTGTTTGCTCTTTGAAGGTCTTCCTCAAAGCAATGGCTGAGACTGGTCAAGTGAAGCTTTATGGTGAACATCCAACAAAAACTGAAACTGCTTTGTATCGAGCTAGACGTCATCTTTTTAAAGAAGAAAGGTTTTTTCATTCTTCCTTCGTCTGTGTATTTCACATATGCATGTGTGTTTCATAGGCTATGCCACATTCCCATTTAGATAATTCCGTTGTTGAGTAATGACAAGCTAACCTAGATAATTTTAGATCCCTTCGGAGTGAAATTAAGGTAGCATTTGGGTAAGGAGAATGATGGTTAATTTATGCAGGAAATGATGTTCTCATTGCACGTTTTGCTGTATTTAATCATTGATTTCCTAATGAAAATGAAAATAAAAATAAAAAAGAATTAACATAATTTTCAAATGTATCTTATGCGGAAGATGCAGTTCCCCAGTTAAACTAAATAGACATGAGCAATAAATAAAATAAAATGGCTTTGAGGTTCAAATCCGTCATAGGATTCTTAACCCTGAACTTAAAAAGAAGTTGTGGCACTTTCCATTATGACTAAGATCAACCTTTCATGGGCTGGATATAAGATTTTCTGCGGGCATTTGCAGGCTTAATGCTGAACAAAAGAGGTTGGAGAAAATTGGTCCAATAGCGTACTACGCAGAATGGGTTAAATCATGGAAAGGAGATACTTCCCATGAAGCTATTCAGAAACAGTATGAGGAAACTGGGGAAGATGAGAATGATCAACTTATTGAAATGTTTTGCCATCAGACTGATAGAGAATACCGCATAATGGTTGGGACTGATGTTCGTATTAAGAGGGATCCTTTAGCAATGCGGATGCGAGAGGATCAGATAAAGCAAAGTATTTTTGCATTGGATTTGTGCTTTAACTTTTGTATCTCTGAACGGCGCATTTGCTAACATATTACCTGCTAGATATTATAGTTTGTATTGCTGCAAACTCATCAATCACCCCTGCAATTTGTAGTATGGGGTGGAGATCCAGTTTATCCAACAGTAAACTATATCCAAGAGCCAGATGAAGTGATTGATTTCCGGGGACCAGATTTTCATGAACCAACACCCAATATGTTGGCATATCTGATGGAGGTAATTTCAATTTATTTTATGTTCTTTTTATTCTGCATATATCTATTTCAGCTAGTCTTCTGTTTTTTTTCTCTTTTTTATGTTTCTTTTCATATAGCCTATCCCAACTACTTGGGAGTAAGGGTCAATGGATTGATTGAAACTTGATTTTTTATTTGTTTATTTTTATAATGGAGCATCAAAAAATCAGGTCTTTCCATAATGGACAATAGAAGTGGCAAGCTTTCAGCCACATGGCTTTAAACTGATTAGAAAAGCTCAATTGCTTGAAAGCTCTCTAGTTTATTCTTTTTCCGACACTAATAGTAATCCTGCTACTCGTTTTTCTTGATTATGCAATAGTGCGACTGTGCGAGAGATAAGGAACCTGCAAAATATGTTTAGATATTTTGACTTCTTTGTTTGTGGACGATTGGATAGTGAGCTTTTTAAAATGTGTTTGGAAGTGGGATGTGGTATTGTCACCATCATCGAACACATGAGTCTTGACATACTAGGACTCATACCGGATGACTTGCGAATGAGGACATTGATAAAATATTTTCTTTATTCTCTTTTTTGGACTTAACTCTGTCTCAAAACTGTTGAATCATGTTTCTTTCAGGCTTACCGAACCTGTTAGAAAATTTCCCCTTTGATTAACCATATACATCAATTTACCATTTTACCCTTATTTCAAGTCTTTTTACTTCAGTTCTAGACAACTCTGATAAAGTTGACTCCTGCTTTCCATTATTTTACGTAAATCACCAATAACTCCTTTTTAAGAAAATTATACTCCATATCTGAACGGTAAAAGTGAAAGACCTAAACAATCTCATTATTCATTAATCTCAATGCCCATACCAGCGTTTCAATAGAAATGGGTTAGAAGTATTTATTTGAACTATACCTTGGTCTTTGTTCTTATCCATTCTCTCTCCTCTCTCACACACAAAAGCTGAAAGCACTCAAACTCATGTGCATCAAGACTTTCATTTTGAGAATTTGCTATAATTTCTGAGCTATTAGTGTGGCTATACTTATCTACTGTTATCCACTATTCACCAGCATGGCAGAATCATACCCAGGGAGGACCTTGAGAAAATTCTGGCCCAAGAGAGGACTGAAGAACATGAGGTAGGCAACCTTAGTATGCACCATTTTTTCATTAATTGTTCTCCTTTCTCAGTTGTAGATTATGTTTATCCTTAAACTACTATATCATTTTGATAAATAAAGTGAAATGAGTTTGTGACGTTAAGCGTTTAACTGTTTAAGCTCATGTTCTTAAAAACCAGTTATCTTTTTTTTTTAAAGTGAATCTGCAGCCCAAATTGTTTCATTCATTCATGTGACTGTCTGATGATTAAATTATGAATTTTTATCATGGAGCTGTTATTAATAGCTATATGAATTTGTTCTTCTCTTGATGAATGAATACCTAAATTCTAAATGTATGAACTGTTGCAGATGACAGACATGGATGATGCTATGGCGAGAGCTGTTGATATTGGTGAAAATGATGTTAGTTTACTCATTCCTATGTCGTTTGATTATTAGCGGTTCTTCTGTGGTGCTTAAAATCTTATTCAATGTTCTACATTTCATTTTGGGAGACAGGATGAAGAGGAAAGTGAGAAGAATGAGGAAGAAGAGAAAATTACACGAAACTGGAGTGTTCTAAAGAGCACACCTGAGCTTCGAAAATCAAAGGTGATACTGTTACTTTCCTTAGTTTCAGCCAGGGGCGGATCCACATGGGGCACGCGCCCCATTAAAATATTAAAATGTATGGTACTCCTATTGGTGTTTTCCTGACAACTTAAACTTTAGGGGTTTGTTTGACAAAAAGTGAAATTATTAAGCTGACGAGGGGGATAAAATACACGGTAGAAAGAGAAAAGACTTGGTGTCAGATGGTAATACGTGGGAGGTGGGGTTTCATTATGGTAAAACTACACTTTAGTATCCTCAATTACATGAATTGCACACTTGAGTGTTTGAAATATGAATTCTTCCAATTTGTATCCTTAACTATCAAAAGTATGGCACTCTAGAGTCTAGTCTATTGATCATTTAAACGAAAGGGAAATTGTAACTATCTACAATCTTTTTTTAAATTAATCTCTTTCGCATCCTAAAATTTATATATTCAAAACGATTTGTCCTACGTTTTCACATAATTGTTAGTTTCACTTAAAAAAAAATAATTTTTTAAATAATTCAAAACATCTATTTAAAATTATAAATATGCATTATGGTTTAGATAGAGTATATTTTAATTTTAATTTCACAAGTTATTTAACCAATTACTATTAGTTTAGTTATATTTTTCTGACATCTTTCAATAAAAGCTTATCTCACTTTTCATTACCTCTAACAGATCTCTAATAACATTTGGAATTTTTAATTCTGATGCTCTAAAAGGTATTTACTCAAATCATTTTTCTTAAACATAAATATTATAGAGGTTTAGAGACTAAATACTTAGTTTAATTATAGTTATGAACTTCCACACAAATCCACAAACTCGATTACAAATTCTCAACATTATTACAATCGGCTTGGCAGATATAATTGAAATATACTTTTAAATAATTTTTTACTCTCAATTTCTCGGTATTCTTTAATCTTCGTGTTCAATTAATCGTATCATTTTATTGTGATAAAAGATATACGATAAATGTTTAATTTGATAATTATTCTATTTCATAAATTGGGTATGTAAATTGTGCCCCCAATAAGGTATTATTTCTGGGTCCGCCACTAGTTTCGGCAAAGTTATTATAAATGTTATAAACTTGACATTGATGCAGTAACAGCCGTTGATACTTCAAGTGAAAAGAGCAAACAGAATTTGTGCTTTCTGAAAAGTTTGCAATTCTTGTCTGATGCTATATAATTTCTCTTTCTAGTTTCTATCACTATTGCATGTGAGAATTCTAGGCTTTCTGTTTTAGTATAAACGATCACTGAAATTCATAAAAAGAAAAATTCACTACATTTAAGAAGTGATACAATCCATTATTGTATCATACGATTATCTTTTGAATAACATTAGTTCCAGAAATAAGATATAGCAAGAACAAAAGATGTTTAAATGCCCTGAAATGACATATAGTGGAAACAAATGAAGTTTCATTTCAGATCCGAGACCTAAAGATTTTGGATTCTGATGTGTACCTTATGTTGCAAATTCGTAATCTTTTCTCTCGTTCTCTCAAATAAATGTAGGCAAAACTACCGAAAATGGAGGGCTCCATGTCCTTGGAAGACGCTGTTGACGACTCGGAGAATTTGACAGATTTTCTAATGGATTTTGAAGAAAGTTGAAGTTCGTCTATCGTCTCAAATTTGGGGGCGTTTGGATTTCTTTGATTGGTATGTTTTTTTACTCCAGTCACCGAGCCGGGCTTGGTGCTAAATTAGGAATATAAGTTTGACTAGCAGGTACCATTCTTACGGAACGGTATAATCTAGCATAATACAATTAAGGACGAGGTTACGGTGTGCACTTAAAAAGTGTGCAGTGTTAGTGCCGAAGAATTGCAGTTAATTGCAAGTATGTCATTTCTTTAATTTCTATTTCTAAAAAAATGTATATTTTTTTTATTTCATAATAAAAAATTATAAATAATTAGTCTAATAAAAAGAAAAAAGAAAGACGAATTAAAAAAGACTTGCATATTATATGCTTTGATATTTTTTCGGAGTCCGTTTATATTTCAGCATGATTTTATATTGTTTATAATACTTAATTAAGAAATTTATACTGAAATCATTGAATTTATACTAATAATCATAATATTTCACTACGGAAATTATTTATCACAAGGGTTTTGAAATTCATTCTCGTAATCATTGTTTTTCACTGCTGGATCAGACGTTTCGGGATCACCTCTCTTATTATTGGATTATAACTCTCCTATTTCGAGTGCACGAATCTTTAATAGCGGGATTACTATTCTTATACTATCAAATTATGAAATTTCTAGAAAAATGATAAAATCTCTATAATTATTATTATTACTCCCTTTGTTCATGAAAGATTTATTAATTTATTTTTGTTATTTTAAAGTTCAATATTTAACTTAAATTTTAACAAAAATAAATAATTTAAAAAATTCAGAAAAAATATATCTAGAAAATTTAGATGTCAAATTATGATATGCATATGAAATATTTAATTTTCGATCTCTAAACATTTATGAAAAAAAAATTATAGATTAAATACTGTGAAATTATCGAAACAAATGAATCAATTTTTTGTGAAAGGATGAAGTATTATTTAATTAAATTTTCACTATTTCCCCTTATTAAAGAAGGAATATTCAAACAAATATTCTTTCATGGTGGAAACGATAATGTCAACACAGTAGAAGAGATAAGAGAATAAAATTCATTGAAAAAAATAATAAGCAACAAAAGAAAGAGCAATTGAGTACTGCTCCTCCACGCCATATGCTTACTGTTTGATGCGTTAGTCGGTCTATGGGAGTTTCAGAACAAGCGTTAATTTATTTGATGCATATAAGGAGTACTCGACAATATATATCAAAATCGTGAAAAACAATTTATAGATTAGATGTTCAAAATAAAAAGGGATGGAGATTGGTATATTGGGGTCGACGGACACCGAAATTAGGCGCATTGGGCCGGTAGTTTTTGGGCCACCTTCAAAAGGCTACGCGTCGACAAACATAACGGCCTCCCCAGTAGGTGAGGCCCCGAGACATCCATTGGATAAGGATTCATGTACTTGCGGAACAAGTAAGGAGCATTCCATAACCTAATAGGATTAAGAGTCCTAATGACTGACTCTATCTTGATGAACAAAGCTAACCCACTCCAACTCTAATTCTACCTGACCCTTCCTTATAAAAGGAACACTCAAGAACCTTCTAAGGTACGATATTCTAATCACTCTAAACTTCGGAGCTGTGGACAATCTTACAGCTCCCCTCTTCTCCGATTCTTATTGACTTGAGCATCGGAGTGGGTCCCCGGGCACACAGCCCCGGCCCATCTATTCTCTTCGTTGCAGTTGCAGATTTCCTCAGTCCGAGCCGAGAATATCAATTTGGCATCGTCTGTTGGAAACTTACTCCCAAAATCACGAAAATTGCGAGCTCTTTACCTAGTCCATCTGATGGAGCGAGCAAAGAAGACAACCTCCAACAACCCGGTGGAACCAAATGTTGTCCCGCCTCTCGAGGACACTCACGTTCGATGGGCAGATAAGAACGAAGTATCTGTTCATGATGCAGAGAAATCTAGCAGGGCCTCAAGCGAGGATCCTACTGTTCGGGACCTCCTCCCAGCAAAAAGGAAGGATAACGATGCGGCTAACAGAGCCACGAGACAGCCGGCGCCCCTAAAGGCCATCAACAACGGAGATAATATCCAGGACCTGGACGAGGACAACCAGAGGGCCCTGAGGTCTCAATTCCCAGGTATGAGGGCTGAAGATTTTGAGATGTTGGAATGAGCAATCTTCTAGAGTATGCAAGGCACAATTGTCCAAACAGTCCAGGACGCAATCCAAGGTGCCCTCGGAAGTCACGACACTAAGGGGGCCAATACCACCCCCCGCTAGGGGTCGGGGCCAGCAGGATCGAATGACAGGATCCCAAAGAAAATGGATGCCCAAGGCCCCGCACCGGCTATACCAGTTACCACCAATCAACCCCCCGACCAGAACGTCATGAACCTCATCCTAGACGACATCCTGAAACGTATGAATCTAATGGAGCAGCGGTCGACAACCTAGGCGACTTGAAGAGCCCAATCCCAGGCCTCGAACGTAGACTACCTGTGGGTTCAACCATTCACCGCAAAGATCTTGGGCTCTGAACCACCCTCGGCCTTTAGAGTCCCGCAGTTTAATATATACGTAGGGTTGACGGATCCTGATGATCATCTACAAAGATACACCTCGCTATGATCTTAGCCCGGGGCGATGACGCGATAATGTGTCGAGTGTTCAGTTCCTCACTCACGGGAGCTACTTCCACCTGGTTCACAACCTTAAGAGGACATCAGTTCGACTCTTTCAGAGATTTGTCACTGGCTTTTTCCAGCCACTTCGACGGGTGCAGGCCAGCCCTGAAAACCTGCCGACATCTGCTGAAAATCCACCAACACCAGGATGAATCGCTCCGAGATTATGTGAGAATGTTCCAGGAAGAGGCGGTTCAAGTACCGGACCTGATCCAGGAAATGCATGTGGTGGCTATTGTTCAGGGGTTACAATGAGGCTCAAAACTATCTGAAGAGTTGGCAACCGATCCTGTGAAGATAGTAAATCAGTTCATCGAAAGAGCCACGATGCAGAAGAAGTAGCTCGCCCCATGCAACGCGTAGCCAAT
>JBBYHH010595040.1:0-10628 GCA_038382905.1 Daphne laureola
TTCCATCTCTATATCAACCATTAGATGAGATTCTTATCTTGATTCTCACCCTTGATTTCTTGCCAAGTGTAATACCAAATTTCCTTCCATAATCATTTCTCTTCCAAAAATCCATTTCTTCCATAATTCCATTCCTTCACTTAAGCCCATATAAAAAATGCCCATCTAGGCTGATTTCCAATTAAATCTGCTGGCCCACTTTGTGATTCTTCAATATTTAATTTTTCAACATTTTTCCAAAGTTGACCATTTTGCCCTTCGAATCTAATTTTTGGAAAAATGGACCGGGACTCTTGAAATGTTGGAAACCCTTAGAATTTCATATTATAGCCTCCAAGCAACTCTTCGGGACATTTTATTTCATTCATCAGCATCATAATTACACATAATTCTAAGTTCCGGGAAATTACATCATCACATTTTAGCAAAATTACATAAAAAATCATAGCTCATCCGGGGTCGGTGTAACATGAGCTGTCTTGGAAATTCCCTCCCTTGTGATTCTTGGAAATGGCCGAATTTATTAGAAATATTCAAGAATGTGTATTTGGTGGAATTGTGTTGAATTGGTGATAGAATTGAGCTTCTAAATTGGTAGGACGATTATTAGATCACTCTCCCTTGATGGTTCATGTTTGGCCGAATTATTGGGAAATAATTAAAGATTGCTAATCTTTGTTAAATGTTAGAATTGAGTTGAATTAGGAATAAAAGTGAGTTCCTAAATGAGTATGTGAAATTCTGGTAACATTTTCCATGTTTGGTCTCATTCCCATGAGATGGCCGAAATTATGAGTTATGAATTAAAGTTGGTGTTCCTCGATGAATGTTGGGTTAGAGTTGAAATGGAAATGAGATTGAGCTTCTGAATTTTTATATGGATGCTTGATAGCATTTTTCTTGGTTGGTCTTCATTTCCATGTTTAGGCCGATTTGATGAAGCTTGAGTTAAAGCTTCTTTTGGTTTGGAAGTTGATCAATGGTTTTAGAATTGTATTCTTTGTTGTTATGTGGTTGTTCAGCTGCATTTTCTGTGTTTGGGCATTGTGAAAATGCAGCCGGTATGCTTCCGGATCTTCGGGTCAAGGTGGTTTCTCGCGTTGCTACTTTAAGTGTGCAAATTGTCAGGTAAGGGTTCAACTCTCTTTATATGCATTTTCGGGTCCCTTCATGCATATCGAGTGAGTTGAGGCTAGTTTTTGGGTCGTGGGTGGGGCCCGGTGACTCCCATAGCTAGTTACATGGTAAGGTTAATGGTATGCAGGTTAGAAGCTCGAGAAACTTACTAAATGATCAATGGTTGATCAATTCTATGTTTCTGCTATTCTGGGATCATGGTGATCAATTCTGTGATGCTAGTGTGCATCAGTCAATGGTTGACCAATTATGTGATTACGACAGTTTTGGGGGAACCTAGGCCCCTTGCTAGTACCATTCGTATGTATGTATATGAACCCCGTGTTGTGTTATGAAAGTCTCCGGAGGCTATCATATCTGTTACATCCGGTGGGATGTATATGTTTTCATCCGGTCAGACGTATATGTTTTCATCTGGTGGGACATATATGTTTTCGTCCGATGGGACGTATTTGCATATCATTAGGCATGTGATATTTCTATTACATAACTTGTTAGTACATGCATACTAACCTTTTATGCAAGTTATTTTTCAAACCATTACCCTTACCTAAGCCCTTACTGAGTTCTCTCGAGGACTCACCCCCTGATGATTATACTTTTTCAGGAGCTTCTGATAAGCAACATGCAGAATAGTTTTGTTAGGTATTATGTGATTTGTACTTTCAGGTACATATTGCTCCTTGATGTGATTTATGTTCTGTGCAGGGGTCATCTCGATCAAGTGTGTTACTGTTTTGAGATTTCTGGATGAGCACTTATCAAACTACTAATGGTTACCTCCTTTATTTGTGTTAGCAGCAGCAACAGTGACTTAGAGGTGGTCAAGTGTGTCAGGCTCTGTAGGTGTAGATGTATATGTGCATGTAGCATGAATCACAATATGAGATTTGTATGATTAATCAATTGCTTGCATGATTTGGAAACTATGGTTATTTTACATAAGTGTTTAATGTATCTTGTCCATGTCCCCTCATGTTAGGTGTATGTTATGAATGAATATGCACATGTTTGTGATGATGCTTGAGATAGGCATATGGTTTCCCTAAGTGTTCATGGTTACATGCCTAAGTGTTATGAACATTTTGACTACGTGTTTGGAGGCTTTTGAGTTATGTAATACTGGACCGGGTTATGGGAACTGCTGCACCAAAGTGGCCTATGTCCGATGTCATCCCCCTCTCCACCCCGTTCCATTGCTTCCGCAGGCCGAGGGGGTGATATCTTTGCACTTCCCTCTAAAGAGAAAGGGAAAAATCACATCCTTTTGGCCTCTTCCGACATACCCCTTAAATCTAATGTGTTGTAAATTATAGTAAACTGGTCAAGGTGTTTATTGGGTTATCATTTTCCAACCTGGAGAAACTGTGCTTCTCTACATAACTTAGAACATGGTCGGGTATGGCATACTCATTCTGGAAAGCATCGGGTCTGACAAGATGATCATCGTCCTCCCCATATCATGGTCCAAATAGGTGTGCAAGAGGCACTCCTCTCATTCTATCTTCATAATCAACATTACCTTGACCTCCGTTAGGCCCATTTCCACCATTATGGGCTTCATTCTCGCCATTTACTAGACCACGATAGTTCTGTCCATTTAGGTTCACACCACATCCATTGAGTGGAACCCCATTTTGATTGTGATTATTGCCTCCATTTCCACCATTCCCATTGTGGCCATTTTGAAGAACATCCCCCATATCACTGTTTTCATTTTCATTGTTGCCATTGCTGCCACTCTGCCTATTAATCACAGGATCATCCATTTCTCCATCTTGTAAATTAAGAGGTTGATGAGGCTGCACTCTTGCTTGATGTCACAAGAAATGAAAAGTCCAGTTGATTTCAGGGTCGTGTGGGATTATAGGACCAGTGTGCGATCTAGTCATGCACAAGAGAAGGTACCTATATCCACCAAAGATAACAAAAAACTAGAAAAACAGTAAGTACCCAAACAAACAATGGTAATGAAAAATAACACACACAAGCAATAATTAGTAGAAATGGCCTCTACCTGGCAATGATGTCAACCGGTTGTATGATAGGTGTAAAGTGTAGACCCAAGTATGGCTAATAGGGGGGTAAATTGGTCTTAAAACATATTTAAAACCTTTGGCTTCTCAACCAAAACCATATGATCAACATGTTGATAATATCAGAGTTAAATATACTTGCAGCAGCAAGATATCAATGCGTTGATGGTGTGCACTGACAGAAGTGTGTAGAAGAATGAGAGACACAAGGATTTATAGAGGTTTGGTCAACATGACCTACATCCTCTACTCAAGTCACACTTGAGATTTTCCACTAGAACTGAGGCCTGGCACACATGGCTTATATAGAGTGCCTGACACATATGACTTAAACAAAGGTTGCCTGACACACAGGACTTTACGCCACAATTGATGTGGACTCAGAATCATCAGATGCTACCTAGAGGGACAAGCAGTTGCAGTAGCGCGTATAAGAAGCATCAAGAAGCCAAACAACATTGGGCGCTTCTAGTCATCTTTTGAACTCCAAAAACTTGAGGACCTCAAGTGAGAACTAGATTGAAAACTTGTAACCCATTTAGGACTTTTTAGTAAATTTCCTAGATTTATTGTGGAGTTTTATTTTTGAGTTGTAATTAAGTCCAATGTGGACAAAAAATTGTAATAGTTAGTTTAGGTAATTGGGCTCACTAAGTCTGGCCCATATCTAAGCTTTAGGAAATTAGGCAAAAACTAGAAAAACAGAATAGTAGGGTTTCATTCATCAGAACGTATTTTTGGAAAAAATCTCAGTAAGGATTTTCAACCTTTCTCATTCTCAACTCTACCTTTACCTTCCAGCCCCTGGGTTGATGAATTTGAATCCAGGATCAAAACCTAGTGTTGCTTGTCCATCGTAGCAAGAAGTGCTAGGTCCGTTCACCCTAGCTGAAGTTGTTCTGTTGCCTCAACATCGATTAAGGAGGTGGAACAGTGCCACTTTTATCCCGCCAACATCATCAACCTCTGACATATCTTCCCAGTCTCGTTAATCCTTGGTGAGTTACGATCCAGCTGCAAGTCATCCGTTTGAAGCCATCCAGGGTCACATCAAGTGGTATCAGAGTGAAGTAAAGCTCCTTCAGGATTTAAAGCGAATCTGTTTTGGTTCGTAATCTTTAACTTGTTCTCAAATTAGCCCTAGTTTTCAATATCTGATTCTTTTGAACTTGAAAACACGCTACTTTTCTGTTTATCACTGGAAAAGCATTTGGTTTTCCTGGTTTTCTTTCCCTCGTCTGTGGTATCTGCTAGTTTTTTTCTCTTCTGACTGATTGCATAGAAGAAGTGTTGTGCTGAAGAATCTTAAAACAAAATGTTGATTTGTGGGTTGTGCCAAAAGTTCCCAAATCTGGGAGCTCAAGGGAGATTGCTGAGTTAAACGCCTACTTGAATTGAGGGTGTGTCTGTTTACAAAAAAAATAAAAAAAATAAAACATATATATATACTCGGTTGATTTGTGAATCGAGGCTAAAGTCCTGATAGTCTGGAGTCTCAAAAGGGGATGAATTTTGAATTGAAGTGTTTACAAAATTGATTTCTATTTGGAAAAGAGGATATCACTCACCAAGTTCTGGCTTTGTTTTAAACTCCCAACCCCCTTTCTTTCAGCCCCCAACCAACCTAACCTTAAGCTTCTACTTTAAGTAACTAGCTACCTTTTGTTCAAAGGGAAAGTGTCATTAGGAATTGGTTCTAGGTTGCAGGTGCATGCCAACATTTAATCCATGGGAAAATGGAAGGCTTGAGGTTGTGTTGAGGACTTGATAAGGTTGAGAGTGAAAAAAGAAGGCAGAGAGTATTTCATCAATTTAAAAGCCAAAACAATCTGAGTGAAACACCAGTGTGGAGTGATAAACACTTAGGGAGTGTGGTGAGGTTTTATGTTATTGTTTACATGTGCAGGTTTTGAATAAAAATGGATACTTGGGAGGTTGAAACATGTTCTAGTTCTTTTGACCAAGAGTATTACTATGAACCAGCTTATGAACCATTGTTGGACTCCTACCCTTCTAGGCAAGAATGTTTCCATGATCAAAATTGTCATCCTACCCTTGAACCATGGCTAGAACCCTTGGATCCATACCGACAAACTTACCTAGACACCCCATATTACTCCCAAGAAGATCCCTATTGATATTCATCCTTTGATCTATACCCAGAAACTTACCTAGACAGGCCATACTACTCCTAAGAAGATCCAGCCAACTACTCCTACCACCAAACATCCCAAAGAAAGCCCTTGTATGTCTTTTTTTACTTGGGCTGCAAGCCAGTTAGAAGATCTTACCTTCCACTACCATACTCCTACCAAGCCACACCTTTCTATGTACCACCTCCTACCCAAAGACCTCAACCTTTCAATTCTAAGCCAAAGAATGCCCCAACCTTCAAATACTCACCTCCACACCCTTCCTACCTTAACCAAAAAATCAGACCAGCTCCAAAAAGACCCTCCCGTGACTCATCAACCTCACATAGCCATCCCACATATTCTAGTACAAAACAGGCCTCAACACTTGTCAAAGAGGCCAAACCAAGTTCACCAAAATACAAGAAGGATGCTACAAAAGTTGGTAAGGTTGAGAGAAACGTAAAAGAGAGTAAAGTTGAGGGACTGAGAGATAAAGAAAGTAAGGAGGCCAAACCAAAGAAAAAAGAAGAAAATGCCTTAGAAAAAGATTTGGAGAGAAGAGATCCGAGAGAAAAGAGTAAGGAAAAAGAGGAGAGAAAACAAGAGGGACGCTTACTATCCAAAATGAGTGAAAAGGAGTGTTACAGTCGCCACTGAATTTCAGGCCATTTTGCCAAAGTTTACCTTCAGGGGCAAAATAGTCATTTTGGAAAAAATGGAAGAAAGTGGATAATTAATTTGGAAAGCATGATGTTGGTGGCTATAATGAAGAAAGGAAAGTAAATTGATAAGGAATGATATAATATGTTTTATTACATGATATATTATGATTATGTTGAGTAAGTGGAATACAAGTGTCACACTTTTGTGGTAAAAGGGAAAATCACTCAAGTGTTAATATATGGTGATAAAGTGGAAGAAATGATATTTATTTAAGATATGGTGATTTAAATGGAGAATAAATGAGAAGAAAAAGAAAAGAAATGGAGTTAAGGGGAATATTAGTATATTATATGCTAAGAAATGTTATGAGATATCATAATATTACAAGATAACTTCTCTCTCTTCTTTCTCCCTCCCTGTCGCTGAAATTCTTGCCTCTTCTTGTCCACTGTTCTTCATCAATCTTCCACAAATATTCATCTCTAAGCTAGGAAATTAAAAGGTAAAGGTTGATTCATGAAGGAATCATAATAAGAGTAAGATTACAAGTTGGATTCAACTCATTTCTTCTCTTTCTTGGCTAGGGCCGATTTCTTCATTGAGCAAGGAGGAAGATTTTTCTTCAATCTCTTCAAGAATTATTAAGGTAAGCTTGATTTAAGGATGGATATGAAGTAATAACAAGTTTTCCTTAATAAAATCTTCAAGTTTGCTAGAATTCAAAGCTAGGGTTCTTGAGTGTTCTTGAAGAATTTTTTGGGCAAGTTGCAATTCATGGTAGAATTGTGTTCTTGGGTGGATTGTGAGCAAGTTTAATACATGGAACTAAGTTTGAATCATTAAAGATCAATGACTTGTGATTTAGCCAAAAATTTAAGGTGTAAGGTTAAAGTATGGAGTTAAATTAAAGTAAGGGATAAATTGTGTTCTTGGGTTGTTTGTGAACAACTTTAATGCTTGGAGTTAGTATTGAATCACTAGGGATGGCCATTTTCTAATGAAGGCTGAATTTATGCTTGGATTTTAAAAGTGATGATTTAATGCTAAATGTGTTGATTGCTATGAATTAGGGGTGTATGTGAGCTCCTAAATTATTGAAAAATGTATGAATAAAATATGGTATGGTTAGGTTGAAGGGTTGGTCGAATTTGAGGATGGTTTTTGAAGCTGTTGTTTTATGTGTGAATTATGTATAGTTGATGTTGTTTAGGTGCTTAGGACCCTAAATGGATGAAAGCATGTGAAGGAAGTATAGTTTTCCATATTTTATCATTATGACCAAAATTATTGGCAAGGATTTAAGGTAGAAATTGGTTGATGAAAATGGAATGTTTGATGATAATTGATGTTAAAGTAAGGTGTTTTGTGTATAAGTGAAATGGTAGGAAATATTAACAAGTATATGTTCATTTTTGAATGTTGGGGCCGAAATTGAACAAGCGTGAAAAGTTTAGGATTGGTTGTGAAAAGTTGAATGTTTGTTGATGGATGATGTTATAGTTAGTTATTCTACATGTAAATGAAGTTATGTTGAAATTGGACAAGAATTCGCCATTTTAGACTTTATGGCCGAAATGTTCAACTAAGGAAATGTTGAGGGTTAATGATGTTATTTTCTAAGTAATGATGGAATTTAGTGTTCTATAAGGTTAAGGATAGAATGAGAAAGAATTATGCAATTTTGGCACTTTTTCAGAAAGTTGCCGAAAAATGAAAAAAAATGCCAAGTGTTGAAAAGTTGAAAAATGAAATGAAGGAATTTGATTCCTTATTGATTGTATGATTCTATAGTGTTGAGGGTGGTTGCTGGGGCATCAAGGAAAAGGTTATCGTAAAGTTTTACAGAAAGTGTACGGAAAAACAGGAAATGGCTTGGATGGTACCATACGTCTGAGATTCTCCAGGTAAGGGCTCAACCTTCTTGAATATACATCATTGGGATGCTTCATTCTATTTGGGTTGGTTGAAGCTAGCCTCGGGCCAAGGGTGGGGCCCTATGCCTCCCGAGACTAGTTCCATGGTAAGTATAGAGGTGTGGAGGTTTTTCAAGCGCGAGACTTACAACTCCCTTATGACGATGATGTTCCATGATCACTTAGTGATCTATATGAACTTATGATGGATATATGATCGATATGGATTTATGTGGTTCTGTGATTCACGTGGTCATTTCTGGTAACCTTATGGATATGGCTATTATTATTCTAATATGTTAAGTGATGATGACGGTTATGGGCTTCCTAGGCCCCTCATTGGTACCATGCGCATGTAATGATAGGGGAACCCTGCTTGGTTGCAAAATGCTCATCGGGGTGCCGTCGTGGTGTGTGGGTTGGATGATGATATGATGGAACATTCATGATGAAGAAAAGTGCATTGCATATCATTTATTCATATTTATATAGGTTGCATGAACTGTAGTATAGTGCATACTAACATTGTCTTTGTAGGTAAGTTCGATACACCTTTATTCTTACCTACGCCCTTACTAAGTTCTCTCGGGAAGTCACCCCTCCTTACAATTATACTTTTCAGGAGCTTCAGGTTCTAACCTGGTCTTATTGTGATTTTATGCCCGAGGTACAAATTAGCTCCTTATGTGATTATGCTTTATGTTAATGGGACGAGGGTGAACTCGATTCATAAAATGATTATGTTATGGAAAACATTTTTACATGAAAGAAAGAAAGCATGAAATTGAATAAGACATGAAAAGGAAATAATGGAAGGAAATGTTTATGCAAAGGAAATGGCATGAAATGGAAAAGTATGGTATGATAATGGAAATGCATGTGATGGAAAATGGAAATTAAATGAAAAGGAAAATGGTTATCATGGGAAATGGATTTTCTGGTTTTTCTAGATGAGCACTATGTTTATGGTTAATGGTTAACACTTCTTTCTTATGTATATTCAACAATAGTAGCAGCAGTATCAGGTGTTGCCTATCAGAGTCTTGCGGATCCGACCACCTGAGGTTAGTATGTATTTTCTGTTGGGAAGTGGCTCTGTAGATGTAGATTGCATACGCACATGTAGAAGTATGTTCATGTGATTTAATGAATGCTGATTTTTGGAGTATGTACATGATGAGATATTTTGCTGAATTCTGATCATGTTTATGATTATCGGGGAGTACTTGCCTAGTACAGAAGGGACATGACTCTTTTCTGGTGCATCTGCGTTGAGCGGAGCTCAACTATATTGTATGTAAATGCTGAAATTTACATGTATGTAAATGTTGCAAAAGTGCAGGAATTTTGCGTTGTTGAAACACTGTGATCTATTAATGCAAACAAGATAAGAAAAATGTAACTTAAGACCGAGTTGCGGAAACCGCCCACCAAAATGCCCCCCCGTTATGTTAAGTGACCATCACCCTACCCCTCCAGCCCTGAATCCGCTTCCGCCAGGCGGTTCATGGAGGGGATGGTGACAATTGTGGTATGGACATTGAGGGTATGTTTGGATGGGCCATGCCCCTGTTCTACTGATCGATTCCAGGATAGTTCTATGATGAGGATGGCCACATCTTTACAAGAACTACCTTGGAATGAGAGGTGGGACTGTAGGATGTCTGTCTGGACATGCTCAATATGAATAAGGCACAAGAATGCCTATGATGTATGGAATAAGTGATGAAGTAAGGATACAGATTTTCTGATGGTAATTGTGTTTATTGTGTGTGATGTGTTTTGATGCGGATCTTCTGTGTGATAATTTACATCATGCATCATACATTGCATCTATACTATAGAGCTAATTGGAATACTCCTTCTTGCTTATGTATGGTAGTTAACCGTTAAATTGTGCTCTTTCTTATATTATGGAATTTCAAGAAAATGATCAACACTCGCCGACAGTGAGAGTTTCATCTGGAGTTAAGGGATGAAGATCCCTCTCCGTCTGATAATGTTGGATGAAGGCATCGACTGCCGAGGCATCCGTCAATACCGATAGAGCCCCATCTGTAGCAGATTCAAGATCTAGGGCATTTGGTACAGATTTTAGGGCAGATGATGACACTTTTGAACAGTATTTGGTCCAGTGAAGGACAGAGAAACTCGGTGAACTAGCCCCGGGATGGGGCTGTAGAGGTGTTACATTCTGGTTCTATGGATCTGACATATGATGATACTGATGATGCTGATGCTGATGATGATGATTATGTCGTGGATGAGGATGTTGAGGATATGGTACAGGGTCATTTACGTCATGGTGGCAAGAGACAGCCTGATCGTCTCCGCCGTGTCAGGGATGATTTTTATGATGAGTCTAATGATGTTCTGAGGGCCCGGAGGCCCTGGACGGAGCACACCATAGGTGCCGATGGTTTATCACTGGTGGAGCACCTTCAGTGCCTCGGTCCCCTATGATTTACAGGTAATAGAGGACCTGACGTGGCCGAGTCCTGGTAGAAAGACATGGACCAGCTTTTAGGGAGGCTTGGCTTTCCTTCAAATGACATGGTTTCGCTGGCCACGTTTAACCTATGGGATCAGTCTTACGACTGATGGGAGGCAGTGGCTGGTGCTAGGAAGGCGGAGTATGTTCAATGGGGACAGCGAGATCCCGACATGACTTGGGAGGCGTTCTCCCATATGTTTCATGAGCGGTGGGTAGGGCACGCTACCCGAGACCGAAAATAGTTAGAGTT